>VDFB02164910.1:17661-69449 GCA_007258455.2 Sequoia sempervirens | reverse complement strand
TATACACTTTCCAATTAAATTTTTAAACCACATCTCTTTGAGGCATTTTTTTATTTAACAATTGACTTACCTTGTGTATGCTTCCAAATTTTGTATACACATATTTATGACATACGTTTTAAGGAAGTAAAATAAAACATTATTTCTCAATTCTTTATTATGGAAGTGCATACCACTCTCCGAAGCGCTCATTGAGGTTTTTTGTCAAACAATTTTCCATACATCTCTTTAAAAAATTGAAATATACTCCTCCCACATTGATAGATCTTAGAAACTATTTTGGTTTTCATCTCTATTTCTAAATTTACCTCATCACTAAACCTACCTCATCACTTTTATTTGTGATATATTTTAAATGTTTCCTTGATTAGTCTACCTACAAGGGATTCTAACCCTTCTCTCCACTATTAGAAGACTCTTTATTGAAGGCTAAGTTAGCAACATGGGGAAAGGTGCAACCTATCTTGCAATCATGGCTCAAAATGGAAGCATGGACAAAGAATTTGAATTTTGATACAACTAGGGGAGGTCCTACAACACAAGTGAACACAAAAAATCAACCAACAACAACAATTCACAAGTCACAATTCTCAAAACTCTTCACTTTTCACCAAATCAGCACTCTTCCTTGTAGCATTGCCAACTCATTCAATTAGGTATTTCTTCTCGATAAGATTCTTTCAGAACAAGACTTGAACCATTTCAAGGACCCTTCAGGGTACACAATAACATGCCAACAAACCACTATTGGTTACTTTGTAACAACTTTCTCAAATCAGGATTTCTATGCCAACTAGGCCTCATATTAGGACACTTTAGCAAAAAATTTTATCTTGAAACTTGACCAAAACCTCCAAACACATGTGGGAAAAAAATTATATGTATTCAAACCAAAGAATTCACAATTAGTTTTCAAAAATTCATCTACCAAGATGCGAAAACCAAAAACCCTCTTTTTAAGCCAAATAACCTAGGGCTTATTGGAAAACACACTTTCCAACCTTATAAAAACAAGCCACCACCTCAAATAGGTCTAAAATGGCCAGAAAAAACTCAATTCAACAAGAAACAACACTGCCCTAACACAATACTCACTTTAGCATGTCAAAACCAATCAAATTCACATGGAAAACACCAAATTTCACTCTAGGGCTTCATGCCCAACTCAACTCTTGACCTCCCCTGCACACACTCAACATTCCCACACCTTTTTAGTGATGTTGCAGAACCATTCCTTAAGTTAGAGTTATAAAAATGAGAGGAATGGGTCAAAACACCATTTTAAATGACTTTCAAACCTTAAAACTGTGTGTTCAGGCGAGTCTCAGAAATGGTTGACATGGTAGGGGCAGCGTATGCATCATAGAAATGGGGTGTCACTATGATTAAATCATCGTAACACCCCATTTATTTGAGGCATACGCTGTCCCTACCTTCTCAACCCTACCGCATTGGCAAGCTAGTGAGTGAGCTAGCTTGGCAACACTCCACTAGCCAATGTGGTAGGGTTGAGAAGGTAGGGGCAGCGTATGCCTCATAGAAATGGCGTGGTGATAAAAATCATCGTGGAACCCCATTTCTATGAGGCATATGCTGCCCCTACCTTCTCAACCCTACCGCATTAGCAAGCTAGTGAGTGGGCTAGCTTGCCAACACTCCACTAGCTTTCCAATAGGGTAGAGTTGAGAAGGTAGGGGCAACATGGTAGCAACCTAGGTGGTGAAGACCCCAACGAACTCAAAATGATAAAACTAAAACAACAAACCATCCCCTACACCACATTTTTCTATGCTAGAAATAGTCTTGTACAAGATGATTATAAGTATTTTTTATGAAGCCTTGAATGGCATATATTTCATTTATTTGAATGGAAAAATACTTTAGGAACTAATATTCGTCTCATTACCATGCTACAAGAAAAAATTATCCTCCATGCCGAAGAAACGAAGAAGGAATAAACTAACAGACAAAGAGTATGAAACCTTCAAATCAAAGGAGAGAGAATGGGTGGTGACATATCGTGAAAAAAAGAAATTGGGTACTATTGATGAAAACAAGCCAACTGAAGAGGAACCTCAACCATCAAAAAGAGAATAGGATTTGGCAACACGATGGGCATGAATGTGAAAGAATCATGCTAAGATAGATTTAGATACTGTAGTTGGAGACACACCCTCTATGGAAAGTGAATATGAAGGGACACAATTAAGCACAAGTGAATATGGAGGGACACCAGCTACCGCAAGTGAATATGGAGGGACACCATCTATCACAAGTGAATATGGTTGGACACCATCCAACGCATCTCAAGTTGAGAGTACATTATCACTCAGATTTGACGAAGAAGGTATGCCATCATCCCCACGAGAACCTCAAGGTATGTCTTCTACTCCACCATTGATCGAAGGTACGCAATTTATCCCACCTTAATTAAATATTGATGAAATTCCTAATGTTGAGATGTATGTACCTAGGAGAACACCACCTAGAATTTTGCGTAGAAAGCTAAAGCATTTGATTAATATTAATGAGGATATTTTGTAGCACATGGAAGGTAAGATTCCAACACACACTTGTAGAAGATATGCTGATAAGATTTGGAAATTCTACTTTGAAAGGCTAAATGAGACTGCAAGATCCCAACTATTTGTTGAAATGATGTGGGGTATAAAGTATAGAGACATCATGAAGACTCTTGGGTTGAGAACATCGAATGCATCGAGTGAAAACAATATTGTGAAGAATCTAATGGATGTATATGAGAGTGTGGGTAAGACCTCACGCTCAAAGGATAGTAATGTCACATGACTTGTCATTACATCAACTTTGGTAAGCAGTCAAACAAAGAGAGCTCGTCTCATTAGATAGATGAGTGAACAAATGAGAATTAGTAGAAAAACTTTATCAACAGCTGTTCAAAGGTGACAAAGAATTGAGGGCACCGATTCAAATGAATTATGGGCATTCTTGGGGAGACTGCCACAAAAAGATAAAAAAGTTGTTGAGGCATTGAGAACACTAATTGAAGAGTATTTGAAGAATAAAAAAATGCCATCTCTGAATGAAAGGGAGGTGGTAAGAAGGGGAATCGGTAGTCAAAATTGTGAGCCAAATCCAAAACATTTTTTGGATATGATTCAAACCCAATTTTTTCGTAAATTTCAAATGGATTATCCTCAAATTAGTATTTGTCAAAGATTTTTTGAAATTCTTAAACCTTTTTATGTCAAGATAAATCACACACACACTACTTGTTACTGTAGACTACATATTTAATTCTCTAACCATTATGATGTTTATCTTTCTATATGTGTTGATTTACATACTAACAATGTTTTGCAGGATTGTGGCATAGAAGCCCCACCAAAATATTCAAGAGAGTTCTTATAAATTTTTTTATGTGAAATAGAGGATGGCCAAATATTCTACAGGACAACATGCTTGGATGGTTCATGCTAGCATTAAAGTGGCTTGTAGCATATGCCAGTATGTCAACATATGGAAAGTACAGATGAGGTGGACAAAAACTAGTAGAGTATGAGAAGTATAAAATGGTGCCATACACTACAAAATATGGGTCTCAAGAAAAAAGGTGTGATTTGGTTTTTAAGAAGATTCCAGTGTATCAGTTTATGTTCATGTTTCGTGACAATACAATGTATGAGTATGCAAGGAATACCCATAGAGCCCGATGGTTGGACACATAATTCAAGCTATGCAAAGGAAACTTTCTAATTGGAAGCATAGTAGTAGTGGTTGAATTTGCGGAGAACTACACTTTACAACCACAATGTGAGGTGCAGTCACCATATTACAACTCCACACAAGTTTCAATATTTGTGCAAATAGAATTCATTCATGTAGCTGATAGTATAGAGGACCAAAGGAAGGTATTGAGGGAGTATCACTTTTATATTAGTGATGATTGCACACATTCTCTAGAGTTCGTGCAAGGTTACTTCCAGATGTTCTACAGTGATTTGGTTTAGAGAGGCATAGCATACGATCAACATATAATATGGTCGGATAACTGTGCAACACAGTTCAAGAACTTGTGCATGTTCTACTGGTTGAGCAGGATGCATGTCATTATAGGTGTACAACATATGTGGAACTTTTGTGAGGCTTGGCATGGAAAGGGGGAGCATGATGGTGTAGGAGCATGCGTGAAAAGAGCATTAGCATGAGAAGAGTTAAAGTATAAAGACAATGCAAAGTTGATAGATGCAAGATCAATTTTTGAGTGGTGTAATGCTTCAATGGGTCCAGGTAATGAAAGAACATCTTTAGTTCGTAGGTATTTTTGGTTGATGGATGATACTAACATTGCACCATATGTGGATTGTTGTACACTAAGAGGATCGAGTGAGTTACACTCTTTCCTTAGCTCAAGTGCAGGTTCATGGAGTATTCTTATGGCATGCTTTTGTTCTTCATGTACAATGCAATCCTGAAATGATTGTGATTCAGGGGAGTGGGTTGACAACTGGTTGACAAGTTATCTCAACCCACTTCACACGTATCACCCTCTGATGACATTGGAACTAACACAGATGGAATCATCGGTCGACTTTGACCACATATCAGATTTAGTTCAACTAGGTAATATATCTACTTGCTTAGTTTTTGAAATTCCATATTGATATATTACTTTGTAGTATATTTGTAATGTTGACTAATTTCAAGAGATTTACTGAGCATATCAATGCAAGGAAAGTATATGCAGTGATTGCAGATGAAAAAAATGAAGAGGGAACAAACTATTACTTATGTCGTTGTGTTGAGGCCAAAAATAAATTGGAGGCCCTAGCTATAGATGGAGAAAACATCGAATACCCTACATGCTCGGTTGTTGTTACTGGAACGTGGCTTAGAAGGTACCCACATAAGAGTGTTAAACATTGGTTGTTTTAGGACTTTGACATGCATCGTAAGATTCTTCATTACTCGAACCTTGTTATGGAATCCAATGTTCGTTTGAACAAATATGGGGGTATATGTTTGAACAAGGTCTTGTGGAAGTTTTGTGAGTTTGACCACGAAGCAATACTGGACACAATAAAGAGCAGAGCAGACCCGAATGGCTCGTTGGATTAATTTGTAAGTATGCACATAGGTTCTGATTAATTTATACTTGTATGCACATTAATTTATTTGATGAAATGCTATCATCTTCTTTTACTTTTCCTACTTGTAAGTAACCTACTACAAATTTATTGGTGTCCCCTTGCAGAAATGTAGATTTATGAGAAATCCAAGAGAATGTTAGCCATAATAGCAATGCAAAATCCTTATTTTGATGATCTTGATAAATCTCAATCATGATTTTAAGCCATTACAAAAGTGTGTGCAAAGCTTGGTGAGGGAATTTCAAGTTATTCATTTGAAGTTAACCTTATCATGAGCAGCTATGATGTAGACATTATAAGAGCATCTCAAATTTCAACTTACTCTATTTATGCGAGGTGTTGTGTGCAATAGGTACCTTGGAACTCTCAGTGAAGATGTATGACTAGAAGTGACTAAGTTGAGAGACTGACATGCCTATCTGTAAGTGCCTTCCATATATTTTTATTTCATTTCCATTTTGGGTGCTCTTTCTTTTTCTCTTTTACTTTGCATATTTGTAAGTGAACTACTAAAACTACAAAAACTACAATACCGATCCACATCATGACTTATAATGTATGAGATAGTGAATTTTTTTTGGAGTACTTATTAAACTATATATTTATGATTCTCATCCTTACTATTTTCCCTATCCATATCTTGTTCGAAAGGATGTGTTTTTAGGATTTTACCCATAGCAGCAAGCCGGTGAACCATTTGATCAAATGCTTTCATAAACATGTACGATAACTATGGTGGCATAGAGAAGGCAGTGATCTATTTGAAAAAATGCCTCAAAGAAATGGGGTCTCATGGTGATGGAATGCCATTACCATTACAAACAAATGCATGTCATGGGATTCCATCACCATAAGACCGCATTTCTTTTAGAAATTTTTTCAAAAAGTTCATTGCCTTCTCCATTGTATTAGTGCTTACTATTATGCTTTGATAGATATTTTTCCAAGCATCCATAGTTTGTTGGAAAGCACCTATTTTAGGATTTTAGCCATAGCTGCAAGGAAGTGATTAGTTTGATAAAATGCTTTGGTACACATGTATGGAAAATGTGGTATCATAGAAAAGGTGGTGAGTTGTTTGAAGAAATGCCTCAAAGAAATGTGGTCTCATGGTGAAGTAATTGCATCACTGCTTATGTTGACTTTCTAAACCACTATATTGTAGTTGAAATTTTGTCATCTATCAACATCTGGTTATTACTTATGGAATGTGAAGTAATGCTTTGAGTTTGAATGATATGCAATGAAACACAATCAATGATATGAATATAAACTACACAAATCTATTAAGTACAATTCATTAGTTAAACTCTATATTCTTTTACCTACGTGTAGGTTTGAGTAAATCCATTGGCACTGGGAGGTGTTCCTTGGAAGCCTCCAATATTAGCCTGTTCAACATCCAAAATCACATATTAAAATACCATTCATTAAAGAATGCTATTAACATGTAATAAATTTATAATTGTTTACTAGTTACATACCCCACCGATAGGTGTATTGTAGAAATAAGTAGGTGGAGGGCTGGTGTATCTAGTCTCAACACTGTGACCCTGCAATTTTATTAAAATCATAAAACTAAATTATTTAATCTTGCATTTCAAAATAAAATTTAATAAATTAAATTCAATGAATATGCTAACTTTTACCTAACTATCAATGCCATACACCTCATGCAAAATGTTAGCTGCCCTCTCCATCTCCATAGCTGCAGATGGATCCTACGTAGTAGCCTCTTGACTGTCGGTGGGGTCATATGAACAAGTCACCTCGCAAGATTGACACACATGGGTTTGAAGGCCACCACTCGAAGACTCCCTTGGATGGCACTATAGAATAGGGCTAGTATGATGGATGACACTTTGGGTCAAAGTGTTGATCGCTTGCAATGTGTCTATGTCGGCACTCTCCTTCATGACATAAGGCATAACAACGTGCTCACAAGGTGGCCTAGAGAGAGCTTGTCTCCCTTGCCACGTAGGATCTGGCTGTGCATTGGGTCTATCCTGAGCTGACCCCCCACCTCTCCCATGGAAGTCCCTCATATCAAAATAATTTTGGATTTTGTTCAATATGAACTCACTGTATAGTTTCCTAAGGAAATACTATGGGACTTCACAATTGTTGCATGGTGGGTAATCAAAGACCATTTACCACCTATCATAAAAATAGTTCCTAATCTATTGGTGGTGGCACCAATGAATAGGAAACCTCTTCACATTGAGGGTAAGATTTTGATTTGTGCGTGGGTCAATGAATAATGAGTACAAATAACCTTTTGTAATTTTTAAATCCTTCACATATTTATATGATTATTTATCCGCATAATAAGCCCTAGCCTCCTACCTCCTATCTTTCCAACCAGTTATTTGTTTGCTAATTGAATCTACATTTTTTAACATATCTTTCAATGAAATTGCTAGGGTCATTCTTTCTACAGTTGAACCATTTGAATCACTCAACCTACTAATTAAATCCTCAATTTTCTTTTTGTTGTTCTCAATTTCACTTATCAAATTTTGTTGAGTGATAGGAGGGTGTTGAGTGATTGGTGGAGGAGGTTGTTGTTGTGGTTGATTTTGTTCTTGAGGATTTTGTTGGAAATATGTGCCTCAAACATCGCAGGCTGAAACCTCTACTGGAGCAAAGTCGGTATGACATCTTTCATGTCTAGCCAACTAGTAGCTTTGATACATTCTATTTTGAATAGGTCGCTGTGACATTGCAGGAGTCTTGCCAAATGCTTATTCTTTGGAGCCTTCGCTGTGACATAGTGTATTCGCTATGACCTCTTATCACGTGGAGTTCTTTGGCCAATAGGCCATTCAATCATAAATCAGGGAGGCTCATGACGACCATGGGCTTTAGGATAACCTATGTCTGTTCAGTGATAAGTCTTAGCAAACAGTGAAGGTTACGCCGATGGGGACACATCCAAACATTCATCGGAGTAACTCAAAGCGATCGGGGAAAGGTCTTGGTGAGAGTGTTAAGTCTTACCGATCGTTCGGTGTTCGGTGTAACACAAAGGATCTCAGGGAGATCTCTTAGCGACTGATGGATGTCTTTCCTATAGCCGATGGCTATCGGGGTAACCCAAATGGTTCGGGAAGAAGTCCCGGCGAACGATGTAAGTCTTTCTGATGATGAAGAGTCTTCAAAATAGCTTAGAGATCTTAGAGTAAAGTCTTAGGGAAAGGCGATGTCTTGGCAACTGTTGAAAGCCTCGAGGTGACAATAGAGATCTCGGAGAAACCTCTCGGTGAGGGTGTTAAGTCTTGCCAACTATTCTTTGGAGCTCGGTATAATATGTGACTTCGGTATAACCTTTGGTGACTCGCTGTGATCTCTTGGCGAAAGTGATAGGTCTAGGCGACTACTTGGTGATTTGGCATAACACTGAAAGCTCAATAGAACATCTTGGCGATAACAATATCTCTTGGCGACATTGATATGGAGTTTTGGGCATCAGGGAGACACTTCTTGTGTCTCACTGACATGCTGATACAGAGTGAAATTGTTGATCGAGTGAAACCATCTGATGTGGCTCGTTGTTGACCAATGGGAGAAGCTGAATCTAAATAGTTGGAAGATTGTTCGTTGCGACAGTTCTGTGAGGAGGCTCAACAGACAAAGATCGACATGGATATACTTGGTGATTGCAGATTGTGATCGGTTGGTTCGAAGGTTGGTTGCATCGACAGATTGTTGTGTAGATGTATGATCAGTAAATGAATTCCATTATGTGTAGACTATAAATTGAAGGTTCCTGTGCAAGATTGTTCATGGTGAATGCTGCTGTAAACAGACATCAGAAAGATAAGTTTGAAACTTGTATGTAATCATTATTACCGTAATACAAAGTGATTTCTCTTGGTGTGGTGGGTTTTTCTCCCATAAGGGTTTTCCCACATATATCTGGTGTTCATGTGTGATTTTCAAATACTCTGTTTCTGTTATCTGCTTCATAGTGCATCTTAATTGGACTGTAATTGTAAATTTTAAAGTGTATCTGCATTCTTCCCTGAGGTATTGACATTAGGAGAATTGTTTTCCGCATCTAATTTTCCTTACAAGTGGTATCAGAGCTTGGCCAGTTGTGCTATCCTTGTGGGTACATTGGGTTTTTTGAGTCAATTCTATTCAGTGGGAGTCTTGTAGAGTTTGTTATTTCTGATTACAGGTTGCAATGGCTAGTACATCTGGTAAGATTGAAATA
Organism: Sequoia sempervirens; assembly: GCA_007258455.2. Taxonomy (NCBI): domain Eukaryota; kingdom Viridiplantae; phylum Streptophyta; class Pinopsida; order Cupressales; family Cupressaceae; genus Sequoia; species Sequoia sempervirens. The sequence goes on along the minus strand of VDFB02164910.1, from coordinate 60,101 downwards.
GAGAAATTCAATGGTAGTAACTTTGAGTTGTGGAAACTCAAGATGGAGGATATTTTAGTGGATCAAGATATTTGGATTGCTATGTCTGGAACTAAACCTACAGGCATGAAGCAAGAAGATTGGGACCTTGCAGATAGAAAGTCTAAGGGGCTAATAAGGCTCTGCTTGGAAGACTCTGTTCTTCTCAATGTACATGAAGAGAAGACTACATCTACCTTGTGGAATAGACTGGCATCCATTTATTAGGGGAAGCCCTTGGTGAATAAATTGTTCCTGAGGAAGAAGCTGTATAGTTTGAGAATGCAGGAAGGTGGGTCTGTAGCTGATCATTTGAACACATTTAATATGCTGATTGCTCAATTGACATTTGTTGGTGTAAAAACTAAAGAAGACGATCGATGTATGCTTCTACTATGTTCTTTGCCAGACTCATGGGATCATCTGGTGATGGCTATTGGGAGTACAACATCTAGTTTCAAGATGGAAGATGTTGTTGGTTCTTTGCTTTCAGAAGAGATGAGAAGAAAATATTCTGAGATGGCGAAGGAAGATCTTGCTGTTAGAGGAAGACCAAAAGAGAAAGGCAAGAAGAAGGACAAGAAATCTAAATTGAAATCAGAGGGGAGATCAAAGTCTCCTAGAAAGAAGTCCAAGGTGAAGTGTTGGAACTGTGGGCAACCTGGTCATGTCCAAAAGGATTGTAAAGAGGAGAAGAAAAAGAAGAAGTATTCTTCTGACAATGAATCTTCTCCTAGTGATGGTGATGCCTTCATTGAAGCCTTGGCTACACAGGCATCAGATGATGTCTAGCTGATTGATTTTGGAGCATCTTTCCACATGAAATCTCACAGAGAATGGTTCACAAAGTATGAAGAATACAATGGTGGAAAGGTGTACTTGGTGAGTGATTCAACTTTGAATATTGTTGGCCGTGGAAGAGTTAGAATCCAATTCCATGATGGCAGAGTAAAGGGGATCAATGATGTTATGCACATACCAGGTTTGGCTCAAAATCTATTGTCAGTCAGTAAGCTGAATGATATCCAGAGTGCAAGTCACATTTTATGGGAATGGCTGGAAGATGACTAGAGGTTCAATGGTGTTGGCTAGAGGTGCTCAAATTGGTACCCTGTACAATTTGGATGCACATCTTGTTCAATGTAGCAGTGTCTACGGAAAGTCATTGAAAGCTGCACATGGAGGTAAAGAGGGAAATATCCTAATTATGTAAACTCTATGGAAGTAAAACTTCCAGCAGAGAAGACTATGTTCTGACATCATAGGCTAGGCCACATTGGAGAAAAAGGTTTAAAAACCTTGAAGAACAAAAACCTGGTTGAGGGGCTTGAAGATTGTAATCTTGAATTTGAATTCTATGAACACTGTATATATAGAAAGCAACACCATGTTTCTTTTTATTCCGGTCCTCATAAATCTTCTGGTTTGCTAGATTATATTCATTTAGATGTGTTTGGTCCAGTGAATGTTCCTTCTTTGTCTAAATCAAGATACTATGTGTCGTTTATTGATGATTATTCAAGAAGAGCATTTGTATATTTTCTGAAAAGTAAATCAGAAGTATTCAGTCGGTTTAAAGAATTTAAAAATCTTGTTGAAAATCAGAATAGTAGAAAGATAAAATGCTTAAGGACTGATAATGGCGGTGAATTCTGTTCTGATGAATTTGAAAGATACTGTAAAGACCATGGGATTAAAAGACATAAGACTACACCTTATACTCCATAGTAGAATGGAGTTGCAGAAAGGTTCAATAGGATGGTGATGGAGACAACATGAAGTATGCTTAGTAGTGCTGGCTTGGAGGAGAAATTCTGGGTTGAGGCTACTGCTACTGCATGTTACTTGATTAATCGGTCTCCTAATTCTGCTCTTGTTGAGAAAACACCTTTGGAAGCGTGGTCTGGTAAGAAGCCCTCTCTTAGACATATTCGAGTCTTTGGCTGTGAGGCATATGCATATGTGTTAGATGTGAAAAGATCTAAATTGGAGAATAAGGCTATCAAGTGTATTTTTATTGGCTATAGTGCTATCATAAAAGGATACAAGCTTTGGAATCCTGAAATAGAGAAGGTTGTATACAACATAAGTGTAATCTTTCATGAGCTGAAATCTTCCACCTTGGATCTGCAGTCAGAGACAAAATCATAAAACAATAAAGATGTAGCTATAATTCCTCCTACTTCAGAGAAAGAGGAATTAAAAATTCAAAATGTACCTAAAATTGAGGAGAGCTCAAGCATTTCTGAAAGTTCTGAAGAAGAACCTCAGCCTCAGCTAGTGTGGAGGTCAACCTAAGAAAGGAAACAACCAGATAGGTATGGGTTCTCATTGATTGATTCTACTTGTGCCTATGCTTTGATTTCTAGCACTGATGAGCCTAGGACTGTGAAGGAGGCATTTAAAATGTCTAACTCAGACTCTTGGTTAGAAGCCATGGAAGAAGAAATGGCATCATTAGAAAATAATGATACCTAGAGTATGGTGCCCTTGCCTGAAGGCAGAAAACCTGTGGGCTGCAAATGGGTATTTAAGAAAAAGATTGGTTTGGATGGCAGTGTAGAAAAGTACAAGGCAAGACTGGTTGCAAAGGGTTATTCCCAGGTTGATGGAATTGATTATGGGGAGATTTTTTCTCCTATAGCAAAGCTGACATCTATAAGATTTCTTTTGTCACTTGCAGCTGCATATGACTTAGAGGTAGAACAGATGGATGTGAAGACAACATTTCTTCATGGTGATCTTGAAGAAGAAATCTATATGTCCCAGCTTGAGCACTTTGTTGAAAAAGGTAAAGAAAAACTGGTATGCAAATTAAAAAAGTCTCTATATGGGTTAAAGCAGTCACCTAGAATGTGGCACCAGAAATTTGATACTTTTGTATTGTCTTTGGGATTTGTGAGATCAAAATCTGATCATTTCCTATATTATAAAGCTAAAAGTGATCAAGTACTTGCTATTGCTCTCTATGTTGATGATATGCTGTTCATAGGCAATAGTAAGCTAATGATTTCTGATCTTAAGTCTCAGTTGTCTGCTAAGTTCGAAATGAAGGATCTTGGTGCAACAAGGTATATTCTGGGGATGGAGATAACCAGAGATAGGAGGAATAGAAAACTATGGCTCAGTCAGAGTAAGTATATGAGGACTGCTCTTGAGAGATTTTGTATGAATGATTGCAAACAGCTAGTGGTTCCAGTCTTGTAGGGAACAAAGCTATCTATTGAGGACTATCCAAAATCTCCTACTAAGATGGAGGACATGACCAATGTACCCTATGCTAGTGCGGTTGGCAGTCTCATGTATGCAATGGTCTGTACAAGGACATACATTACCCAAGAAGTGGGAGTACTTAGTCGATTTATGGCTAATCTAGGAAGAACACATTGGGATGCAGTGAAAAGAGTTTTCAAATATTTGAAGGGCACTTCAGATTTTGCTTTGTGTTACCATGGGAATTCAGTTGAATCATAGAGGACTCTCAGTATTTGAGGCTATGTGGATTCTGATTGGGCAGGGGACATTGACAGTAGGAGGTCCACTAGTGGATACATTTTCATGATGAATGGTGGTGCAGTGAGTTGGATGAGCAAGCGACAGGCTGTTGTCGCTTTGTGCACTACGGAGGCTGAATACATGGCAGCTACTCATGCTTGTAAAGAAGTTGTATGGTTGAAACATCTGTGTTCTAACATTGGTTTTGATGCAAGGGAAATAATAATTTTCTGTGATAGTCAGAGGGAAATTTTTCTGGCAAAGAATCCAACTTTCCATGCCAGGACGAAACATATTGATGTACAATACCACTTTGTACGAGATATGGTTGAGGATGGAAAGGCCAGTTTGGAAAAGGTTGATACTCTGGAGAATGTTACAGATTCATTGACGAAGCCAGTGAGCATAGACAAGTTTAGGTGGTGTGCTAGTTCAATGGGCCTTAGTGCCCATGATTTCAGTAAGTTATGTTGTGCTCTGGAGGTGCCTATGTGATCTTCGTCAAGTGGGAGATTGTTGGAAATATGTGCCTCAAACATCACAGGCTGAAACCTCCACTAGAGCAAATTTGGTATGACATCTATCATGTCTGTCCGACTAGCAACTTTGATACATTCTGTTTTGAACAGGTCGTTGTGACCTTGCAGGAGTCTTACCGAAGGCTTATTCTTTGGAGCCTTCACTGTGACATAGTGTATTCACTATGAACTCTTATCGCGTGGAGTTCTTTGGCCGACATGCCATTCAATCGTAAATCAGGGAGGCTCATGACAACCACTGGCTTCGGGATGACCTATGTTTGTTCAGTTAGAAGTCTTAGCGAACAGTGAAGGTCATGCCAATGGGGACACATCCAAACGTTCATTGGAGTAACTCAAAGTGATCGAGGAAAGGTCTTGGTGAGAGTGTTAAGTCTTGCCGACCATTTGGTGTTCCATGTAACACAAAGGATCTTGGGGAGATCTCTTAGCGACTAATGGATGTCTTGCCGATAGATGATGGCTATCGGCGTAACCCAAATGGTTCGAGAAGAAGTCCCGACGAACGATAAATCTTTCCGATGATGAAGAGTCTTCAGAATAGCTTAGAGATCTTAGAGTAAAGTTTTAGTGAAAGGCGATGTATTGGCAACTGTTGAAAGCCTTGGGGTGACAATAGAGATCTGAAAGAAACCTCTCGGCGAACGTGTTAAGTATTGCCGACTATTCTTTGGAGCTCAGTATAATATGTGACTTCGGTATAACCTTTGGTGACTCGCTATGATCTCCTGGTGAAAGCAATAGGTCTGGGCAACTGCTTGGTGATTCGGTGTAACACTGAAAGCTCGATAGAACATCTTGGCGATAACGATATCTCTTAGCGACATCGATATGGAGCTTTGGGCATTGGGGAGACACTTCTTGTGTCTCACCGACATGCCAATACAGAGTGAAACTATTGATTGAGTGAGACCATCTGATGTGGCTCATTGTCGACCAATGGGAGAAGCCGAATTTGAACAATTGGAAGATTGTTTGTTGCAATGGTTCTGTGAGGAAGCTCAACAGACAGAGATCGACATGGATATACTTGGTGATTGCAGATTGTGATCAGTTGGTTCAAAGGTTGGTTGCATCGATGGATTGCTGTGTAGTTGTATGATCAGTAAATGAATTCTATTATGTGTAGACTGTAACTTGAAGGTTCCTGTGCAAGATTATTCATGGTGAATGCTACTGTAAACAAACATCAGAAAGATAAGTCTAAAACTTGTATGTAATCATTATTACTGTAATACAAAGTGATTTCTCTTGGTGTGGTGGGTTTTTCTCCCGTAAGGGTTTTCCCACATATATCTGGTGTTCATGTGTGATTGTCAAATACTCTATTTCTATTATCTGCTTCATAGTGCATCTTAATTGGACTGTAATTGTAAATTTTAAAGTGTATCTGCATTCTTCCCTGAGGTATTGACGTTAGGAGAATTGTTTTCCGCATCTAATTTTCCTTATAGATTTGGTTGATCTTCTTGTTGAGGATTTTGAGGGTTTGTAGGTTGATTTACATCTCCTACAAATTAAAAAAAAAAATCAAATACAACCTAAAACTAAAAGATTCAAAACAAAAAGCAAACAATCCTTACCTCTCACACCTCCTCATCATCGTGGCACCATCCTTGCAAATAAATAGCAACCCTTGGTGAAGGATTTTGCACAATGCCTCCTCCTAGAATGCGAGCGCAAAAAATGGGGGTTTTGGCCATGGGCACAACAAAAAAATAGTCAAAATGTAGAATGAATGACTTTCACTTTTTTTTTTCTCTTAACATGTCACAATGCAAGCGTGTTATAATGCACTCATGTTATGGCTTGGTGTGTCGAGCCTGCTCGTGTTATAAAATGCTCATGTTATGGGCTCATTGTTCTGAGCCTTAAGATCGACACACCAAGCCATAACACGATCACATTATAATGCGATTGCATTATGACTTTTCAAAAACTTTTTTTTGAAAGTGACCACAAATTGGCTAGCCATCTCCATGCACTTGCTCAGATGCCACAATTAAGTTGTAGAATCACCTCCCAAGCTCATATTCAAGGCATCAGTGTTCTTATGATAAGTTCAAGGTATGTGGTCTTCTTTAGTGAATCAATTTTATATGTTCAGTTATAACCCCTCAAGAAATTTTATGATGGGAATATTGTGGTATTGGTTGGGTAGCTAAAAGATAAAAGGAAAAATTGACAATCTTGTAAAGGAATATGAAGCAAGAAGAGATCTTGGGGTGGCATATGGTGAAGTGTTGAATCTTTTCATGTAATTGTTTATACACTTCACTCAATCAAAGAATTCTACACCTATAAAACTTACTCCTACAAGAGCCATTTATGGGAGAATTGAAAAATCAATAAACACTAGATTTTATTTGAAATAAGCTATTGTTAGGCAATGTTCTTGCTTATGGATTTTGATAAAGTTTGCAGATAGGTAATTGAGGTATCAAGGAGGCAATATATGGTGATCTTGTATTAGTGAATCCATATAATTGTGTGGGGAATGGAAACAATGTAGTATTTTCCATGTTGGATAGGGAGCCAAAGAAACTAGTTCCTATTGGAATTCAGTTAGAAAATTCTTATGCAAAGAGTCTTGCTTGGTTTGTTTCAAATGTTGGACCAAATACAAAGAGCTTTTACCTAAAGTGTTCCATTTATAAATGAATGGGTGGATAAGCATGAATCACCCTTTATTTCTTTGTCATCATAATGGGGATCTACAGTATTATCAAAAACTTCTATTGTATTTCTAAATGCTGTTGATCAAAGAAAAGGATATAGTGATAATGGAAGGACAATCCTCACAAGCAAAGTGACAGTGCCAAGGGATTACATGAACACAAAGAGGATGAACTAGATGGTAGTCAAGGCCATGATAAGATAGGTGATGGTTTGAGAATAATGATCAAAGTATGGTGAACACTTCAAGGTTCATAATGCTTAAAATGAAAAAACACGACTATTATAATGTGCATATCATATGAGGTAGCCCATACATAGAGAAAGATCTCTTTCAAAGAGACTATTAAAAGGGTAGTTTTGGTGGTAATATGAAGATCTTAAGAAACATGTAGGACATTGGTATCATTGGGATCATGAAGATTATCATTGCAAGTTACAAACCTAGTGACTAATATTTCTGAACTAAGCAGTGGATGCAAGGTTTCTTATGAAGTTTGAATAGTGGACAATCAATAGTCAGAGAGAAAAATTATAGTTATGATAGTTTTACACCTTCAACACATGTCCTAAAAGCATGGGATAAGAAGTTACATTAGCTGAGCAAGATTAATGGTCATTCATGAGCAGTTGGAAGCATATAGGGAAGTTTGGTGAGTTGTGAAACTCATTCAAGGAATATAGGAGGAAATTTGACTCAGTTTGAGCCTTGTGAGGGCATCTAGGAGCTATTTAAGGAGTTTTGATGGTAGAAAAGGTCAAGGAAGGAATTTTTAATCATTCAAATACCTTTTTGGAGCACTTTTAAGGGCTGCAAAATAAGGGAATCTATTTTGGACGCCCAAAGGAGTTTGACTCCACCCAACTCAAGTAAAGATTTATATTTTTCTCCTCCACACATGTTCTTATTCTGTATAGTTGTTGAGCAACTTATAAGAAAGCTTTTGGAGAATATTTTAGTTAGTTCTCTTCTCTCTTAGAGCATTGTATTGCAACTTTCTTGAGTTCTTTCATTTTGGAGCAGCAGATGTAGCTCATTTTTTCAGGCTTATGTACAACTATGTAAGTATCTTTTATATCAATAAAATTATTTTTTTCCTTCTTAATATTTTTTTTTGTTGTGTGCAAACAACTAATTGATATATTATCTTGTGATTTATATGCAAATCCTCTATTATATATGTCTCATATCTCAACACCTTCAAATAGAAAAAAACTCATATTTAGTGTAGGTTATAGGTTATGTTGATGGTTTAAATAGCCATTAAGTGTGAAAAATTTCTTTTTTTCTTAAACTATGAAACATAAACCTTCTTATAAAACACCGATGCATTAAAATATGTGTACAAATTTGAGTTGTGTGAGAATAAGTTGAACTATTGAGCATTGTGTTTTAAAACAGTAGTGTAGGTATGAACATTTTGATGCATCACTTGATTAGAGTTTAGGTTTCATTTTCATGTTTCCCTTCTCTCTTTCCTCAACAAGCAACAATAGAATAGGCTAGATTAGGTGAACTCCCAAGGGAACAACCTCTCTTTCGAGGTTGATATCCACCATCTAAGCCCACACTTAGGGAGATCATCCCATGTTCATAAGGTGGTTGAGTGATTTTATCATCTCAACAAGGGTGCACACTTCTGTGAAAACAATAATATCATATATTAGTCTTAGATATTATAATATGATAAGTAGTGTATATATTATAATAATATATAATATTATAATTTATTATATGATATTGTAAGTAATTAGTTGATAGGCTACATATAGTGTGATATTTGAGCTTAAAACAAGTCTCACACCTGCAAAACACTGTTGAGTTGATATTTCTCTTTTGGAAAGGAATTTTATTCCATTGGGTTTTCTCCTTTACTTCATTTATGAAAAATTTATACATGTCCTAATGGTCGGGACTCATCATCATCATATTCATTGAATTTGTCTATCCTCCCTAAGTTGCACTTAAGTGGGGGTGTTAGTGCAAATAGGGACATTGTCAAACTAGTTAGTTTATAGCCTTTTCTAGTCAAATTCCAATTCACTTTGGTCACACTTGTCCTATGCACATGAAACATTAGGCAGACATTTCCTTTGTACACACATGATGGTTAGAGTCCATATGTAATTAAGGGATTCTAATGCAATTGCATTCTTTTGGAACATTGCACATATTATATGATTAAATCGTTCTTTTTTGGCTTGTTCTAAATATCTTGTAGAAGAAATATCATTTTTTAAAGATCTATTAGGTTGTGAGGGTCAAATATCCAAATCTATCAAGACCTCCCTATATATACTTGAAACTTCTACTATTGAATCAAACTAGGTTCAATTAAAGGGGATTCAATGAAGCCCACCATTGCAACTAGGTGTCAAACATTGTGATGCATTTATTGAATAGGTTCAATCAAACATATCTTTTATCAAGCCTATGTGCTTTTGAACATCATGTTGAACACCAAAAACACTGAGAGAGCGAGTTGAATCAATATTCCCTTAAACCTTTCAAACATCAAACATCTAATTAATAATACATATTCAATTACAGTAAGGAAAGAAAGCATGAAAACATCCAAAACATCACATAACACATGAACACCAAGATTTTTACGTGGAAAACCTAAAATGGGAAAAACCATGGTGAGGGTTAGCTCACAATATATTATAATCGGTTGTAGTATATTACATAAATGATCACCGTAGGTGGACTCATTGTGTAAGTGGACTCACTACCCATAAAGAAAAATATAGAATAAATAAGGTGGCTCACAACCTATTTTGAACTATTACAATTTCATCTACAATATGCAAGAATACAGGTCCAATGAAGCACAATAACAATCTTTGCACTAATTCTGATTCAACTCTTTGCAATGCTCTTCATTCACACAACTTAGATCCTCTACAATAGAATACACACTTCTTTGCTCAAATTTTCATCACACATAATAAATGTCGCATCTACCTCTCTAAAATATCAAAAAAATCAAGTGTAACATCAATTAGGTTGGCCTAATTAGATGCAACACCAAAAAATATAACTTGTCGGCTCCAAAACTTATCATCCATAACACACACCATAATTCAAATCTCAAAATACCTTAAGATAGGTTAGCATGGAACTATAATAGATCCCACATAAGATAAAAATACTTATTCATCCTTCACACATGTTCATGAAACATGTTAGGTCGACTCCAAATAAGACCTAAATACAAAGAAATTCACCTATGTATCCACATCTTGAAACGTGGAACTCAAAACATGATACCATCTTGAATTCACGCTCAACTGACATTTAGCGACTTATCTTCAACACCACAAAACCAAAAAACACATTCATTAAGAAGTGCAAAATCTCCCACACAAACACACTGTATAGAAAAAACATTGTGACATGCCCGAATGAACTCTGTTATTCATATCTCTCAGTCTACTATGCCAAACAAGATGAAATCTTGGATTTAGATGCATCCAACATCCAAAAAATTAACATTAAAATCATAGAGAAAAATATTCTTATCTGGAGTGGCACATACCTAAAAATTGATGCACTATAACATTGAATTGGTAGTTCTGACACTTAGTTTTTCACACAATTGAGCTTTTCAAACCAAAACAACTTGCACACATGAATTCCATAACATCTAAAAAACTATCAATATTAATCAAAATAATCCACAAAAAATGTTGACATCAATGACAATATTGTAATACACCATTATGTATAATCCATGCTCATGTTTCCAAACAACATCATCAATGGAAATCTCCTCAAAATTCTAACATTCTCCCCTTTTTTCATTGATGGAAACATGCCAAAAATCTCCAAGAATACTCTCCAATACTCTCCCCCTTTGACATTAAGGGAAAAGGGTGCCTATGCAAAATTGTTTTGACTCTTACTGGTACTCCCCCTGAGAAATATAAGCATATGTATAAACTAAATAGAATCCCCTTGAGTCATATACTAGAGAAAAATTCAAAATTGTATTGAAATAGATAAAGAAATGTGTCAATCAGAGGTGCTTAATGCTTGCATCTTCTTCAACTTGTCTTCCCAAGCCTGCCTTCCTTGTTCCCATTCTTGCTTCTAGCCTCCACAAGTAGCCTGATCTTAATTTCAAACTCCAATAGAAGTTCTCCTTCTTTTGGTGTAGAAAGTATCATATTCATCTTCTTTGCCTTGTCAGAACTAAGAAGATCTCAAGAAACAATTGTAAGTTTGGAATTGACCATATCCCTTACCTTTCCAAACTATAAAATGATGATCTCTTTTTGTGCTTGCATATGGAAGAACTTCTTGTGAAGATCCTCTATGATATTCAAAGTGTCACACAAGTAAGGTCAATTGCTGGGTCATATGCACTAGAGGCTGCATTAATTTGAGACTCAATAGAGACAATTTCCTTTCTTATGCTTAGTGTGGCTCTGGGCTACTTCATGCCATACTACAATAATTCCTTAGCCTCACCTACACATGCTTCTACATCCTTCAATAATTCTTAAAATTTATTATGTGCAATAACACATTTCTCTATGATTACTAGCATCCTTTGTCACTTGTCCTTTTCTTAACGTCTTTATTTTCCTCTACCTTCAATTTGGATGCATATGTTTTGAAGGAATCAATCAAAAGTTTGAGAATATCCATACTAGAGATAGATGGGTTTATGCTTGATCCAAGTATGATCTCATGCAATGCCTTAACTTCCTCATCCATCAACTCTTTTCTCCTTTGATGCGAATCAACTATCTCTTTCCTAGAAAATGTATGCAACAAGTCTCCTAGTTGAAGCTTGTCGATAGGAGAGATCTTGTTCAAGTCCACATTACCTTGATTCATTAGCAATTGTAGTAGTTGTGAGGAAACAGTTGGTTGGAAACTAGGTTGTACACTCAATAGATTTATTAGGGAGTCTTCAGAGGAACTAGAAGATTCACCAAGAGTCTTCTAGAGCATTGGATTCAACATTCATTTCTTCTTCTACTGCTAGAAGCAATTGTAGATTTTGAACAATCTCCTCAACCTTGTCATGGCTCTCCTTCCAAATCCACTCAAGGTCATCCTTATCCTTTCTCATAAGGGTGGTTACCCTTCATTTTGTTCTTAGCTCCTTACTGTATATGGTGGTTGGATATGGCTCTATCTGCTTCAAAAAGTGAAGCACCAAATCCTTCTAGAGCTTCATCTCTTAGCTTAGACTCTAATGCAATTTCCTCTTGTCTCCCTTTTAACAAAAAATTCCATAGCTCATTATAAAGAATATCCTTTCTGATATTTTGCATATCAGCTTCTAATATCACAATATAATTGACAACTGCCTCAAGAATGGTGGCCTTTTCCACCTCATTTGCTTCTTTTTACAGATCTATAGTTTCTTTTAACATTTCATTTTTCACTATGCTATTGAGCAAAGCCTCCAGTTTCATTGGGGAGTGAGGCCTTATCGGATTAGATTGTTTCTTTTCCTTGCTCTTTCCTGGAGTCTTCTTTACTTTTGTAGTCTTTTTCTTCTTCGGTGAAGCCTTCTTGGCTTCCTTCTTCTCCCTAATATGAATTTTAAATTCCTCTTTTTAATTTTTAGTTTCTTCTTTGTTCTTAGTGTCTATTAAGTCAACTCTTCTCCTATTGATGCTAGCTTCACCTTGTGAAGAATTAGTCTTTATTTTATGGATCAACTATGACCCTTCTTCCAGTTATTCTTCTTCCTTGGCTACATTTATGCCTATACCCTTTTCTCTTGTATCCTTTTGTCTCACTCTTTTCTTTGCAGGGGTAGTAGGAGGTGCAATAGTAGTGGTTTTCTTCTTCTCTACCCTGGTGGCATGCACAATCGGAGGGGATTTATCCCTTACCGGAGGATTGGTGGTAGCTTTTATCTTCCCTCTTGCAATAGGTAAAGCCCCAGAGGAATTTTGGACAGAGGGAGGTGTGGTAGGAGTTCTACCCGATCTTCTTGAACTCTCAGATGCTTCTTCAACACTTATATCTTCTCTTTCTCTTTCTCTAGCATACCTCACCTTTTCCTTTGAAATGCCATGTTCTTGTGCATTTATGTCAACCATGGAATCAACACTTTTCCTGATTTGTGGCTCCTTTTGTTTCATATGGACTTCCATGGATTTTTCTTCAAAATTCCCATACCTAGGCTTTGTCTCATCCTTCAGACTCTTCAATAGAATGCCTACATAGCCATTAATATTAGCCTCTATAACCTCATAATCTAATTTTGAAACCCAAACTAATCTTGGTTCCACTGCTCCATGATGCAACGATTTATGGAAACTAGGAAAGTGATATCACTTTTGTATTTTTCCATAATGGACCTAGGAATCCTCTATCTTTCATGAATTATTTTATGAAGTACTAAAAAGAAGGCAATAAGTGCATCATCCTATGTATTGGTGTCTCGAAGGCTTCTCATGTAATCTGTAATTTGATGTGCCACAGGCCTTCCACTTATCTAGTTAACCTTTCCAATTATAGCTACCTCCGTTAAAAAGTAGAAGAGCAAGCACATAACCAATGTGCCATACTTAAACACACATTTCCTCTTTTATATCTCCTTAATATTTTCCATCAATTGTTTCCTAAGCAACTCACAAAGGTCATAGTCTGTACCATCCTCTACCATATCGTGTGTGACATGGATTGTGGTGGCAAAAACAAAGTTGTCTCTATTTATGAAGTAGATTTTACAACCAATGAACATGGTAGCATATCTGATAGCATGGTTTCGTATAGGATTCATGTCAAGGGCTCTTTGATCAAATGTTGCACCTATTTTCTCCATCACATCATTTTTTTTAACATATTTTAAAATTGGAACTAGTTCGATGGAGCATAAATCGATGACCTCTCTTATCACCTTCTTAGTGATCATGTGCAATATATCAATGTAGATGAATCGATCATGAATTATTCTTAGAGCCATTATAATCCACTTGTTATCATAAAATAAGTTTGGGAATCACTGCCATGCATCTAGTTTCTTTTCAGCTAGGGTTTTGTATTCTAACATTAGGGTGAAGGCAAGTCCTCACAAGTTAATTTATTTTCCCATACATCCCTTAAATTTCTAGGAGAATTCTCATCCATGTTTCCATGAATTATGCCCTAATGTATTCTATTGGTAAGACTCCATACTATTGCAAGTATGAAAGTGTTGTCATTGATTTCAACTAGTTAACTGGTTCTCAACTAGTTACTGTTGTTATTGATGTCATGGATAATGGTTATTGGCTGTATATGTCAAGGTTGTTGAGAAAATTTTAAAGAAAAAGGTTGCAGGTGTTCAAATTTTGCTCGGGGATTTTCTCCTATGTTCATATGGTTCAGATATGTTGATCATGGTTTTTGGAAGTTGCTATATCTAGTTTTTGGGCTTCTAGAATGTTGTATAGTGCAAGTTATGTTTATCAGTTGTGAACTATTTTTTTCATTGTATCTGGTTGAGGTCTAGGAGAAATGCAATTGCTCTAGATTTCCTCTTGTTTGAGTCTTATGACTTGCGGTTCCAGAGTTAAGTTGATATGATTGTGTTGAAGATGATTTTGTTATCTAGAAGGACTGGATCGTGTTAAGGTTGTGTGTGCTTAATTGATTTATGTGTTTTACACTAGTTTGGCCAACATTGTGTTTAGCACTAATTTCAAAGCTTATGGAAGTGTGTTGAAGTGTTTGATTGGGTCACCCTCATTCTAATTCCACCCTAGAATGTTTTAGCACTGACCTAATTTGAATTTGTAAATGCAAATGGTGTATGGCTAACTTTGGATATGTTTCAAAGTTGAAGATGGTATAAATACAAGATGAGATGTTGTTGAAAGGTGTGCAAATAAATAGAGCAAGACATATGTGAGATAAATGCGAATCAATGTGTATGTAACACGAATTGGTGTAGATCAATGCGAAGTCTAATTGCTAAGTTTGTAGAAGCAGTGAGCTGAAGGTGTACTCTATCATTCATGCATGTTCTCAAGTGTTTGAACAAATCATTGTGGAAATATCTATTGAATTGAAACTATTTTTCTCTATGTAACATATCTCTTCTATATTCTTTGTATTTGTGTGGTAGTGAGCCCTCCGGGTGGTTAACCCTTGTTGGATAGTGAGTCTTGATCCAAAGAGTGAGTCCTATTTTGGTAGTGAGCCTTCTCTGGAAATGATCCTTTGTAATCAATTTTGATATTCTTTATATTGTGAGCTAATCCTCACCGTGGTTTTTCCCTTATTGGGGTTTTCACGTAAAGCTGGTGTTATTGTGTATGTGTGATGTTTTTCAATTTCCCTTTGCACTTAATGATTAATCATAATAGCAAAATTTGTGATTGATTTAATTTCTGGTGATAGCTTTAAAGGTCAAAGTTTGTGACAATTGATTCACCCCCTCTTAATTGTCTTGTTCAACACATACAAAATATGCGAGACAATTTCTAGTGGGTCATCTTCTATGGATTTTTCAGGGTATCTCTTAAATTTTGGCTAGGGCTTCTCTATAACCTCTATTAATTTTGGTGTGGCCATTGCAATATGAATTCAAACAACTTTTAAATAAGAAGTTTTATAAAATAGGGCACAAAATATTCGCTAAATACCTTGAATTGCTTTGAATATATTGAATTCTCTTCATGATGCTCTAATCCTCTTCAAATGCCTTTGGTGAAATTAATTTTCCTTGGAAAATTTTATTTTAACCCTTTGAATTGACCCAATTCTGAAAGAAATGCTTCAATTCATAAAGCTAGAAACCCTAAAAATATATGCACAGTCAACTTTCAAAGCTCCACAATCTTCCACAATACCATATTTTCTTTTGAAATATTCACCAATAGATTAAACATGTTGGCATTCATCTCATATCTTCATGCTTGCACACAACACCTCTTATCTAGTGGGAGAAATTTTTTTTCATTAAAGCTCCTCCTAAGCCATAGCTCTTGGAATAGTTTCTAGAGGAAACCTCTACACGAAAGGGTGGTACAGATTCTCCCTTGTATTATATCTCTTCCTTCTTTCTCCAAATCTTTTCCATTTCCTTCTTTACTTCAACTAGATCAACCTTTTTGATTGGTTCATTTCTCTTTATCAGACTGTCCTTGTATTTTTGCTTCTACAAAACCTTAGAAATATGTTTAGGTCTACTACAATTATGACATACAATATTCCTTCCATTCATTCTAGATCTGCATTGATTAGCCTTGTTTCCAAATCCATTGTATGTATAATAGTAACCATTGAAATGTTGAATCATTCCACCCTTGTTATATGCACTCATCATTTGACTTTTGCATTCATTTTCTCTATGTCCAAATCTTTTACATGTAAAAAATTGACTAGTAAAGGATGGAACATTCTGATTCAATTTTCTTCTACATTCCATTGCTCTATATCCAAATTTATTGCATGAATGGAAAAAACCATTAAAAGATGGGCACCTTTGGGAATTTTGTTGTCTAATTGGAGGTCTTCTATCTTCATTTCTTTGATTACAAATATTTCCACTATTCTTCTTGTCTTCAATATTTTTTGGTTCATTGATATTCTTTTTGGCATTAGGCATCTGATCTATTTTTGAGATTTCACCTTTTTCAAATCCTAAACCATCTTTTTTTTTGGATGCTCTATGACCTGCAATCAAATCATCAAGCATTGTAGAACTTGTATTGAATTTATCTTTATGACTTTTTGCTTTCTCCATATCAGTTCTCAGATTTAGCATTTCTTGTTCAATCCTTATACATTCATTAGATTTTACTTTCACCATTGCATTTAGACATTCTTCAACTTGCACTTTGCTCATTGAATTCCTTATGCCTTTCTTTGAACTTCTTGATTTTCTCTCTCAATTTTTTGATGCATTCATTTGCTTCTTTAACATTTTCCTTGAAATCTCTATTTTTACCTTCAATTTTGTCAACATCTTCAAGAGCAACTTTGAGTTCTCCATCTTTGTCAAGCATGCAATATTCTTCTATAAATCCAATAGTATGATCTCTTTTGAATGAATAGGAAACCTTCTATCAGCCATGTGTTGAATCTCCAAGACCTTCCCAAAGCGATTAAGCTCCTTCCAAGGAACCAATCTCTAATACCAATTGTTGAACACCCAAAATACTAAGAGGGGGGTGAATCAGTATTCCCTTAGACCATTCAAACATAAAACATCCAATTACTAATACATATATTCAACTGCAGTAAGGAAAGAAATCATGAAAATATCCACATCACATAACACATGGACACTAGGATTTTTATGTGGAAAACCCAAAATGGGAAAAAAAATGGTAAAGGTTAGCTTACAATATATTATAATCGGTTATAGTATATTATAGTGTAGTTTAGTAAAATGCATACCCTTTGCATTTTCACACTTGTTTGGGCCTTGCTTTATTTATGCTTTTTATGGCTTAATTGGTCCTATTTTGCATCCACAAGCCCTATGAATTATATCTTTTTTTGGTTAATCTTAACATTCTCCAATGCATAAAGGATAATTTAATGACTCCATCTGTGTGTCCCTGATTTTTGGGTTAGGACTAAAACTCCACCTAGGGCGTCTTTATCCCCCAAAGGTCTCGGGACCTTGATTTTGAGATATCTTAATTAAGCCCCTTTTTGGTGTCTGTGCCCCAAGTTTCATGGCTTAGGACTAAGACGCCACCTAGGGGATCTTAGTCCTCCTTGAGTTATTTTTGGGATTTAATTTCAAATTCTGGCAGGATTTAGCCTCCTTTATTTAATGAATTCATATTCCGTCTTGGTGTGATGTAATTTTAGGATATTAAGCATGAATAAGTATAAATATAAGGTTCCTCCACTCATTTTCATAACAAGCATTCAAGTATTCATTCCTAAGGAAATTTTATGCATTCAAGAGCAATTTCATCAAGCATTTGGAGCCATCATCAAGATTCAAGCATCATATCAAAGAGTTTCTTGCATCATGTGTGTTGTTGTGCTAATGTTTGTGATGTAGGATTTTGATTCAAGCAAAGCAATTCAAGATCATTCCTTTGGTTCAAGATCCATATCTATTGCAACCATTGCACACAAGTTTATAGATTTTACAAGGGTTTGATGAGTTGTAGCATTGCATGTTGTTAATTCACCATTTCCTTCATCATTTCTATTTCATTTCAAGGTTTAATTACCAACAAGGAGTTTGACCAAGGAAAACCCCCATTCACTAACAAACAACAAGTTTTTCCCATTTTGCATATTGGTGATTGCAGATCTGGGTTGAAGTCTTGAAGATCATTTGGAGTGCAAAGTTGTAAAAGTTGCAAATTTGCATTACAAAGTTGTCATCTTCACGAAAACTCACCTACAGGTCGAATCTAGAAGTTTTAGAACCTGAGATCGGGAAGGAAGCGAGTGTAGACCTTGGAGCTTAGGATCACATTCAGAGTTTTCAAAAATTCAGAATGGGACTAATATGCCACCTTGGGAATCTTATTCCTCCCAAGCATACTTTTCATAAATTCCTTTAGATCCAGTTCTGGCATTCAAAGACTCCGCATCTGCCCCGAAAAACAAGAGTGAAACTAATACGCCATCTTGGGTGTCTTAGTCCTCCATATCACTTTTTGACAACATTTTTACATTTCTTGAATCCTCATTACATTTCTAGACTTCCTAGGTAAACATACCCTAACTTGGTGTAGCTTAATTCCATCATTTTTACTCATTATTTGGCTTACATTACTAGGTTTTGTGAGTTGAAAGTTAAGTTGCCTTTTCCAAGCTTTTGCTTGGTGGTGAACCCGTAAAAGTTGAAAAATCCCCTTCCTAGGTCCTCCTCATTAAGAATTGACTCACCTTGTGAGTGTTTTAGTCAATCTAATTAGGAATCCTAGGACATTATTGAATGATAATAGGAGAATAGTGGTGTTTTATGACCTAGGTTATAAAGCACCCATTTTTCGATTGTTCATTTTGGTGAGCCCGACCTTCTTGAGCATTCATTTTTTGATTTGGAGCTCATAAAATTCCTAGTTATAGGTTGCATTCATTCTTGCATTACATTTTGCATTAGTGAAATTGCATCTAGGGTTTCTCATATTTAGTGAAAGTGCATCTAGGATTTCTCATATTTGCATTAGTAAAAGTGCATATAGGTTGCATTTTTGCTTTCTTGCATCATTTTATCTCATTTAAAAACTGAAAAAGTGCATTTTTCATCATCCTAATTGCATTTAGGAACATTATTATTACATTCACAATTGAAAAAAATTGCATTCACTTTTGCATGCAATTGCTTATCACTAGCGATTTTTTCTTGCATTCATTTGCATAATTTTCTATTTCCAAACATCAGGTCCCTGTGTAGGAAACTTGGGAACACTGTTATCAACCTAGAATTGTTTGATTTTTTGCCAAAAACCCTTATTAGGACTAAAACACCATTGGTGGCTTCTTGGTCCCTTTTTGGTTTTCTATTGCAGTACCCCGTCTAAGTGATTTTCTATCTGTTTTAGCTTCTGAAACCTTCAAATTTCATTAGGAGGACTAAGACGCACTCCTGGGCATCTTATTTCTTGTGGAATTTCAGATTGTAGTTTTCAGGATCTGAATTAGCATTTCTTTGCTTTTGTTTGCTGGAATTGGTTATCTATTTCAGAGGAATGAATTTTTTTATTTCATGCATTTCACCAAATATAGTTTAAAGTGATCAATTTCATGCATTTCTTAATTCTAAAATTTCATCTTTTAGGTGGTTGCATAGTGTAATTAGAAAATTACCTTGTTTCCAATTTGAAAATTTCATTTCACTTTTGGTCACTACATTGCGCTTTCTTTACTTTTCCATGATAGCATGTTTTCTTTCAAGATATGTGGCTTTGATATGGTTAAAAATGGATTGCATAAGTACAAAATCCCCTCTTATGAGTTCAATTTAGATTACAATAATGAGGTCATTAAGAAACATGTTAATCATCAAACCATTGAAACAATCCTTAATATTACATTGACCATTGGTGAGGATGGTAGTGTAGACAATCA
Organism: Sequoia sempervirens; assembly: GCA_007258455.2. Lineage (NCBI taxonomy): Eukaryota > Viridiplantae > Streptophyta > Pinopsida > Cupressales > Cupressaceae > Sequoia > Sequoia sempervirens. The sequence continues at coordinate 40,361 of VDFB02164910.1, read as the reverse complement.
TAACAATCATACTTTTTCTTCTCCCAATACCTCTCCTCTTAGTGATGAAGGTATCTTGGTGAAAGAAGATATGATCATTAAGAGTCTTGATTGTCCCTATCCTCCTCCCCCTTTGGAAGACATTAGAAAACAAGAAGATGAGATAATATAAACATTTCTAAACATCACCTTACCTAGTCTACATTCATCCCTTTCTTGTGAGAATGTTTTAATGAAAGAAGATAGCCATGATAACCAAAATTTTCCTTCTCCTAATATCCCTCCTCAATGTGAGGAAGATAGGTTGGTGTTAGAAGATGCACCTATCGAGAGCCATGAGAATCTTGTCCCTCCATTCCCTAATGCTCCTCCCATATGGGAAGATCTATTTTTTAAGCATGAAAATCATACTTGTCCTTCTCTTGATCTACCTCCCCTACTTGTGATGAAGCTAATTTACAAAATCTAACCATGGATGAACATATTACAAGCTCTCCTACTAGGGTAGATGGTATAGCACAAGAGAATGAGACCTTAGAGAAAAAGGATAAAGTCATGAACAATCATAACAATCAAATATAGCCTTCTCCTAATATCCCCACTATTGATGAACAAGATAATTCAACCATTGGTAGCCCCTTTACATCTGATGAAGTCATTTTAGAAGGACCAACCCTTGAATGTCAAGAATATTTGGTTTGTAGTTCTCCTAGAAACTCTCCTACTAGGGAAGACATAATAATGGAAGAAAATGAGAACATTGACAATAGTAATTTCTTAGATGAAGATGATGAAGTAACACTAGAATCCTCTTCACTAAGAGATCATGAAAATAATGATAAGGATTCTAAGGTTATGCATATTAGATACCCCTTGGAGTACTCTACTAAGCCTAAACTTATCCTTTATCCACCGTCTCAAAAACCACAAGTTCAAAACAAACCTGTCCTTATCCTTTAACCGCCTAAGAACAATGTTTTGCAGCAACCAAGTTATAATACCGTTGCTCATACATACAACACTAGGAACAATCCGCAACCAAGATAAACAACTTCAACATCCCTCCCATTTCCTAATCCTATCTTACCTGGTGCCCCTCATTTATCTTCAAAAAGTGGAAAAGAGTACGATCTTGTTGAACAACTTAAGAATACTCCTGCAAAGATATCCCTCTGGGACTTGATTTAGAATTCACCTAACTATCAAACTATGCTTCAAAATGCCTCACAACAAGTTCCTATACCTTCTAATGTGCAACTGAATGACATATCAACCCTGATACAATGAATGACTGTTGATATTGTTTTCCACCAAAGTGAGCTCCCTACTTTGGAAGTGTAAACACAATATGATGCTTTCATGATCATAGATCAATACAATACCAAAGGGATAAAGTGAACCTTTTTTGACAATGGCTCTATGTAGTGCAATCCTTTTGGATAAACTTGGTGTTGATAAATAAAAAATTCAACTTGACTCTTTATCTATTAAGGGATTTGATAATGTGGGAAAGAAATCGCTTGGAGTGATCACTTTACCTATTACAGTTGGAAAGGCTACTTTATCAACCCCTATTCAGTTATGCCTCATGATCTTTCCTATAATCTTCTTTTGAGAAGGCTGTGGATTCATGAGATGCATGCGGTGCCTTCTACACTTCATTGTAAAATGAAGTATGTCTACAACAACAAAGTACACACTTGATGCTGATGCTGAGCCTTATAGTGTCTTACAACTTGAGAAATTTAAGAGAATCCCTTGAAAACATTAACACCAACTACACAAGTGGAACCCATGCAACAAAAAGACAAAGAAAAAACATTGAACAAGTCACGAAGCTATTAAATGATGATTGGGGTTACTTGGATTTCACACCTAGATTTGATGGGAAATCGAAGATCATAATAAAGAAGCATGAAACAAAAACAATGGTAATGTCAACACAAAACTCGGAAGACCCTCCGAAATAATCCACCTCAACCACTTTAAATGAAACAAATTATACAACAAACTTTGATGAACTTAATTATGAGCAACCACCAAATCCAAAAGAAATGAAAAAGCTTTATGGAAAAGTTTATGAACTTATGAAACAACTTGGTTACAGTGGAAAAATATATGGTGCTAGAGAACAAGGTATTTGTATCCCTATAGAGCCTCACACACAAGAAAAGACTAGTGGTCTTGGTTATTTTCCCTCAAAAGAAACAAACAAGCCTTCACTTTGTGAACATCAAACCTGCAACAAGCTAACATAAGAACATCAAACAATGATTAGTCATGTTCGAAAGCCCAAATCTAATGTTCCCTATGAAATTCTTAGCTAAATCAAAGAGGAAACATGAACATGATCTAGTAAAACAACTAAAGCTAACATGAAACCAAATTGAAATAACTAAACCTCCATCCCATAGGGGTGGTGATGCTCCCTTGATGTGGAAATAAGCCCTTTCCCAATCCATATTGATAAGCTTGATGTTTGAAGATGATTCTAAGTGTGGAAATGATTCTAAGTGATGAAAATAAGCTCAAAATGACATGAAGATGGTGATTGCAAACAATGAAAATGACTATAATGATAATGCATGAAGTTGTGGATCCATATTATGAAAATGATGCCTCTATTTATAGAAGCCAAGGGTTGAAAAATGAGAGGATTTGATGAATGTGGGATAAAATGTGAGCCAATGAGAATGTGCCAAGTGTCACAATTCTATTGGAGGAAGGTGGAGCATATTTTGGGAAATGTGTGAGTGGAAGAGGATGGAAGAGAAATAAATGAAATTGGTTGAGGATTTGAAAGGTTGTAAGAGGAATTGAATGAAATGGTTGAGATTTGAGCAGATGTAAGAGAATTTATTGCATTTGTAAGAGGAGTTATTGAGGATGCAAAAGGTTTTTGAAACCTTTGGAGGGAAATTGAATGAGAGGTGGTTGAGAGGAATATTCTTTGGAATATGCCTTTGTGAGGGAAAATAGAGGAATTAAATAATTAATAGAAATTATTTTTATGTGCAACCTGGTTAGTTGACCATGGGTTGATTTAACTCTTGAGGAGTGAGGAGTTAAAAGATGGAGGAATTCTTAATGATGATTAGAAAGGTGATTTAGGATTAATTAATTCAAAATTAATTAATTGGAATGGATTAGGAGATTGTGACATTTGATTTGATTGATTTAATCAAATGAGAGGATTTAAAGGAATTTAACTAAATGATTTGATTTAATTAAATATGATGAATATTAGTTAGAAGAAGGGTGAATTAATCAATAAATTTAATTATTTGATTAATGGCTGAACTTGCTAAATTTAACTAAATAATGTTGATTATTTATTTAATTGATGAATTTGAGGTGCTTTAGGAAGAAACATTTTTAATTTATCAGAATTAGATGCATAGTATCAATCAAGACTTTTTTGGTGTCTATATTTTTCCCCTCTTTGAAGTGAGGCACCTGTTGTGTCAATTTAAATAATAACACTGCAAATATAAAAATTCAAAATTTTCTTGATTTTTCAGATGCCCCACTGCTGCCCCAACGAAAGAAATTATGTTGCTACACTGCCCCCTCGAGAGATCGGGTGAAAATTGCAAAATTAGGTTGAGCTCACAAAAAAGGTTCAACAAGGATACAAACGGAAAAATTATCCCATGAGATGCGAAAAAAAACTTACAACAAGGAAAATGGGTCAAAACAAGCTTCGTTCGGAAAAAAATGGATTAAATGGGCTCAAAAACCCTAAAAAATACCCAAAAAACCCAAAAAACTTTGCATAATAGGGTTAGGAGGGTCATTTTCAAATCATTTGCACTCCTAGCCTTTAGAAATCTTGATTTGTTGCTTTGAGGTGCAGAAGAAGTGGTGGATCGTGTGCTCCCTAGACATCAGATGGATCAGGTTCACGAGTTCCAACAGACCCAGGATGCATGACCCTTAGTACACCTTTCAAAACTTTTCTCATTTTGCATGATTTTGATGCATTTATTAGGGTCCAATTAAGTTGATCAAAAGCAATCCTTTAGGGCATCACAATCGTTACAGTCAGTGTTGTCTTTCTGCATGTCAACCTGTGTTTGCAACATAGCATCACGCAACGCTAGAGGGTGGCAGAGTTGTGGAAAAAATCCTCACTCGCCTTTGCAAGATTGTGTCGTGCAGCCCTAGAAGAGTCCAACGTCGCCTTTAAATGCCGACTAGCTTTTGACATAAATTGCCACTTTTGATTTTAGCACCACTTTTGCAAAATGATAGAGCGTCACCTTTGAAAAAAATGACTTGCTTTTTCTTTTTGGGGATTTTTAATTTTCAAAAACACGCTAGGTTGATGAATTTTGACGTCATGGCCATTTTGGATGTAGGAGGTCCTGCCAGTGCTCCACTCGAAGGAGCATAGGAGCCAGATTATGCACAGAGCAAGACACCTAATGGATGATGCGTTGTTCTTTCTTGGATCGATCAGCTTAAAACATGTAGCTCAAATGCTTGAGGTGAGGATGCACCTTGCAATGATGATTGCATTGGTGGAGAGACGATGGAGCAAGACCTCCTCATTCCATTTACCATCCGACGAGGCCACCATTACCTTGGAGGACATATGGTTGATCTTGTGGATCCCCATACATGATGAGAACATTATATATGATGTGGAGGTCAGAGGTGATACCATATTTCAACTATTTGACATTAACTTGTACAAGGTGGACATCGGTCAAATCGACCTTCACCGATATGAGGGGATTGCTGTTGATTTGACCTTGTTTTTTGGAGCATTGATATCAGGAGTCCTCATTCTTGATAGGAGAGAGAGAGAGGCTATAGCGTTGGATGAGGGATCATTTGGTCTCACATGGTGGAGGAGATGAGCATCTATGCCTAGGGGCTAGTTGTCCTACCATCGTTATATCATGATATGCACTAGGTCGTGTATTGTGGGTCTTGCAACATTAGAGCGGGAGTTGCACTTCTTCATGTGTGGGGATATGAGAATATAGCCGTTTTGAGGCCCACAATTGTAGATGTTCAGACAGACTGCGATGATCCTATGACTTATAGGTATGGGGGGATGATCACCCTTCATTATACAGGAATTATAGGCATCCCGCACTGGAGACAAGTTATTGATGAGATGACAGTGTTTCGATGGAGACCATGGCTCCACTTTCATAGATGGCATGTGATGATGATGCCCAACTTTTCTACTGTCATTAGTCTAGATACCTGTAGGGATGAGAGCATCACATGATAGCATGGTACCTCCCAGATGGGGTTGCTCGCTAGTTCAAAGAGGTATAGGATGCACTTGATGATGGAAAGAGAGCCATATTTGCGTGGAGGAATAGAGAGACAGTGTGGCGGCAGAGGATCCCCCCTAGCAGGCCATTAATGACTTCAGACAACTTGTGATGATGTCATGAGTTTACTTTGATGTTCCTGCAGGTGTAGGCACTACATAGGCCTATGATGCGTACTTTTAGGTCCACACTCCTTTTCAATTTACATTACCAGTGGTGCCAACAGTGGGTAGAGGATGGGTCAGAGGACCCTAGATTGGATAGGTTCCTCAATAGCGAGGTCATCAGACATAGGATGGTCAAGGTGGAGGTGTAGGGAACAACGGGCATGATGGAAAAATTCTACCACTAGTACCACCCATTGGTCCGAGGCCACCAGTACAGCCACCTCAATAGCCACACCAGCAGGCACCATAACCACCACCACCAGGTCCCAATCCAAGGGACATACAGATAGTGGCACTATAGGCACAGATGCAGGTCTTGATAGGGTAGCTACAATAGGCCTAGGCTTAGATTCAAATCCTGATCTAGGAGAGGGATCAGGCATGATAGGAGGTGGTGCAGGAGCGCCAGATGAGATAGGATGCTAACCTTTTGTTAGGCTTGGAGTAGGGATAGAGACAATAGCTAGAGGTAGCAGTGCAACAGGCATAGGGGCAGGCCACAGTCCCAACTAAGATGTATGACCGAGTGATGTACGACCAAGTGATGTATTATAGGACCTTATAATACAAGGATGTGGCACAAGAGTGATGGAAGCTAGATTTTTCCCACCTCAGCCAAGTTTCTCCTAGTAGGACCCATCGTGTAGGTACATCGGGGAGACCATTAGGGTCTCATCACTAGATCCAAGGTAGCCATCACGGGGATTGATAGAGTAAGGGTAGCTCGGGGCACTGATAGTGCACTTGACACTTTTTTTGATTGTACAACCTAATTTATGATGTATATACATTCATTGGTTGAGTTTTGATTAGCCTCTTGTATATTCGATGATGATACTATATATATGATTTCGATTATATCATGACATTCAACGTTTTTTGATATATATACATGAGATGACTTTGATGCGTTTATATGATGTGATGATTATTTTATTTTATGTGTCATGGATGTATATGATATGTATGGATACATCTAATGTTCATGTTTTATTTTTATGATGTGATGTGATATTATTGATGTATGGTATGAATGCACATGGATTTATATGGATGCACTTTTATATGACAGATGCAAATCTATATTAGGTGATGATATGTGATGGATGCAATGCAACAATATTTTTAACTTCCTTTTCAGTATCTTTTCTATATACAATGGATGTATGTATAATACAAAAAATATGATGATTATGATAATGCTTATATGGTTATGCAATGGATGCTTATGCAAATGTGTGGTTTATGCGATGCTTAGAATAACCAATCTATATTATGACAAATAATGTTTTCTATTATGATGATATGTGTAGTATGCTGATGGTTATGCAGGGTGAATGTAGAAATAGATGTTTTAATTTCTAAATGTCATGATACCATGTTAGTATATGGAAAAGATAGAAGAAAGAGAAATCAACCCTTGGGTTTGAGATGATGCAAAAATATGGTGATGATAATGATATGATGATGCTTATCAGAGATTGGGGAACTTAAAAAGCTTACGTTCCTTATTTTTGATAGCACACATAGATACGATGCATCAAGGTATAAATACCAAGATGGTGTTGTATCTAGTGTGATGGACTTTGGATTGAAAATCAGATAGGAGTATCCTTGTTCACACCTATTAGGATGTACTTCAGAAATTTCAAACATCTCAGATCAAAACATAGAAAGGAAAAACCTTCCCATGTAATAGTCAACAAGACATCTAAAACACCCTCCCTACAAACCAAACAAAGTAAGCATGACTAAGGTTATATTGCAAGAATACCCAACAAGCACAACAAACAAAAGATAATGATCAGTGCCCCATTCCTTTTGATCTAAATCATTTTGATTAGACATCATTAAGAGGTCATTGGAATGGGTGCAATAAGATAAATCAAAAGAAAAGATCAAGTACACAAACAAGCTAATGTTCTTCATACCCCTAGCCAAGACTAAACTACAGTGATGCCTGATGTTGATGTCCATTGTAGGATGGATACATCCTAAGACATGATGCTATCATATGATTTTGAGATTAACGGGATGTTGGGCTATTGATACCAAGAGTTAACCAACTTGTTTACCTACTAACCTAGACTTGAGACCTTGATGTTTGAGTTTTCACTTTCAATTTGCTACACTTGTTTTTGATTGTTTTGCCAAAGGGTGAAGGTGACGATTGATTTATTGTGAGTGGATGTTTTATTGTGGTGAAAGTGAAATGGGATGGGTGATTTTTGGTTTTTTTTGAATGTTTTTGGTATTTTTGAAAATTTTTGAGGTTATTTTGGGATTTTTGAGATGTTTTACAAATGTTTTGACGTTCAAATTTTCTAATGTTTTTGGTGTTTTCCAAGATTTTGACCAAGAATCTAACCTAAAGACCTATCCTAGGGACCTCAAGGGCTGATCAAAGATTAGCCTTTCCTACATTATACACATAGAGACCATGTAGTTTGACTGACACAAACTCATTTATTTGATGAGATATGAACAACTGGATTGTTATTTTATTATGATAGACTCCTAAAGGACTAACCTAAGGGCCTCGGGGACTAATTGAAGATCAACCTTTCCTATTTTATACACATAAAAGCCTCTTAGTTCGACACGACGACTCTATTTTTTTGAATTTTTCTAACTTTTTGACCTATTTTTGTATTTTTGACATGTTTTGGATGTTTTTTTAGGTTTTTTGATTTTTTGAATGTTTTTGGATTTTTTGATTTATGAATGTTTTTGGATTTTTTGATTTATGAATGTTTTTGGATTTTTGGATTTTTGGATTTTTTGATGTTTTTGGATTTTTGATTTTAAGGAAGATTTCTTGAATATACACAAATATGATTGGATGCAGGTATAAGAACATGCCCCTAGTGTGATGTGGTAAACTAATCCGATATAGGCGAGAAAAAGTGACCTTAGGAATATGCCGATTAGTTCTAGGGTGGAACATGATACAAACATAGGATCTAGGTATGATGTAGATGCAGATGGGTGATGGAAGGATCAATGGGATGCGATGGGTGAATGTGATGGAAAGTGATGGTAGGTGATGCAGAACAAGCCAATGAATCAATGGTGGATAGAAAGTGCTTTATTTACACAAGGCACCTAATTGCCAGGTTTTCACCAAGGTATTTGCCCAAAGCACCATCGAAGTGGTTTTCACTAGAGGATGATTTTTTTCTTTATTGTTTTCATCCTTTTTCTTATTTTTTTTGGATTTTGATATTTTTTAATTTTTTTGGATTTTTGGATTTACATCTTGCAAGCTTAGGAATAAAACTTTTTCAGATGGGAGCTATTGATGGGCTCCTGCAGAGGCTCACCTTCAGGTGTAGATAGCTGATATGCTCCTGATTTATAACTTGTCATGATGATGAATGGTCCCAACTAGTTGGGTTCAAATTTGGATTTGGTACATTCTTCTAATTTTCTTTTAACATGAGCTCTCTGACTTGAAATGAATGGCTCTTGATCTTCTTATTATAGCTCCTTTTGAGATGGTCTTGATAGACCTATAGATGGTTCAAAGCATCCATGCGTCACTCATCCAGTAGTTCTAGCTCGTTTAACTATGACACTCGACATTATTCATCAATGATGAGATTTTGCAATGATATTCTTAAGGACAAGAGCTCGATCTCAATGGGAAGTATGGCTTCTAATCTATAGACCAGGGAGAAAGGGGTTGCACCTAAAGGCATGCAGATACTCATTCAGTAGGCCCATAAGGTGGGATTCAACTGTAGGTGCCAGTCACGACCAACGTCATTGATTGTTTTCTTGAGGATCTTTAGGACGGTTTTATTAGAAGCCTCAGCTTGGCCATTACTCTGGGGGTAGTATGGGGTGGAGATGCGATGTCGGATATTGAATTTTTGACATAACTCTTGAACATCTTGGTTCTTGAAAGGTGTATAGTTATCTTAGATAAGGGCTTGTGGGACACCGTAGCAGAAAATGAGGTAGTTTATGATGAATTTGGAGATCTGCTTCCCTATGATGTAGGTCATTGGGATGGCCTCTAACCACTTTGTAAAGTACTCTATTGCGGTGATAATGAACTTGTGTCCATTATATGAGGTGGGAGTGATTTTTCCAATGAGATCAAGCCCCCATTGTGAAAAGGGCCAAGGTGTTATAATCGGTTGGAGCTCCTAAGCTGGTGCATGGATGAGGTCCCCATGCTGTTGACATTGTAAACATCTTTAGACATAATCATGAGCTTCCTTCTCCATTGTAGGCCAGTGATACCCAGTCCTCAACAATTTCTTGGCCAAGGTCATACCACTAGAATGCGAACCACAAATACCATCGTGTACGTCAGTTAAAGTAGTCAAAGCTTCCTCGAGGTTAAGGAATCACAAAAGGGTTCCTTTGATACTTCTACACTATAGGGTGTCACCTAAGATAATGAAATGAGATAAATTCTTAATAAAGGCTCTTTTGAGGTTTGGGGTGATATCAACAGGGAGGATTCCTATTTTCAAGTATGTGTATATGTCATGGTACTATAGACATGTAAAATATACTGATTGATCCTATACACTTGATCCTGATTTTAGTAACACCAGTTCATCCTGAATCATCTCCTTTGCTAATTGTTTAATCAAATAATATGTATTTGATTAAATTTATCACATTTCATCTCTTAATTAAATAGATTAATTTTATCTGATTAAGTCATCATCTCCCTTTTAATTAAATAAATCAATTTTATTTAATTAATCTCTAAAGTCATCTCATTTAAATTAAATAAATTAATCTTTATTTTATTTAATCTAACATCATCCCTCTTTAATTAAATAAATCAAGCTTCATTTAATTAAATCTAAAATCATTATTCATCTCATTCTTGATTTATTTAAATCCTAAAATCTAAATCAAAATGTCAAATCAAGCTAATCTCCCCTTAAATTAATCAAATCCTGATTAATGCTAATCTTAATCCATCAAATCCTCTAGCTTTTGTAACTTGCTCATGAAAATCATTTTAATTGATTTATTAAATCTCTATTTACTTTCAAAAAGGCATCAAAGAGGGAATATTCTTTCAAATTCAAAAAATACCTCCAAAAGGGTTTGTACATCCAACAAGGCATTAAAGACCTCTTACATGTCCTTTGCCTTGAGCCAAGTGGCATTAACTTCATTTTTTTCTCCCTCCAACTTGTCATTTCATCAATTTTGAAATTCCACCTAATTGCATTTAATTGCACAATGACCAAAACGTGCTCCACCTTTGTCCACTCACATGTTGACAAGTGGCTTTATGCTATTGGTTGGTGTTTGATCCCGCATTCATCCATTTTTCCTCATCTTCCATATTTCTCATCTATAAATAAGTGACTCTCATTTGGATTTTGGATCCACAACTTTATTGAAAGTCATTATCTTAAGATTTTGAATTTTTCCATCCATTGTTCATCCATTTTCTTAGTTTTCATCAAGTTTCATAGCTAGGTTATGGTTAAATCTCATCAAGGAGAATCTATCTTCATCAATCATCTTTCAAGCTTGCAAGGAATTGGGAAAGGGCCATTTTCCACATCAAAATGGCACCAATTCCCCCATTGGATTGAGAGTTTGTTTATTTTGAGCAAGACTAACTAGTTTTTGTTTATGTTCTTCATTTATTTCTTGTTCTTTATATCTCAAATGAATTTCAAGGGGAATGATGTTTCTAACTTGTATATTGGACTAACTGTGTGTTTGTTCTTTGTGTTTGTGTAGGTTTAGGATCACCATTCATAGGTACCAAGGATCACTAGGACCAACAATTTCACACACGAACTCAAAATTTGGTACCTCAAAAGCTGGTACGAGAAGCTGCTCAACCAGGAATTCATGTTTAGGGATGTTGTGTGGGATATTAAAAAATGATCTGATTGTAGCCATAACATCAACTGCTTTGTTATTTTCCCTTGGTATTTTCTCAAATGTGATGTCAATGAAAAATTCCTTGAGACTCTCCACTAGTTTCTTATATGGGGTAACCTTGTCATCCTTTGTTTGGTATTTATCATTGACTTGATTGATGATTAGTTGTGATTCCCCATAGACCTTAAGTGCCATAATTTTCCATTGTACCACAATTCTGAGTCCTATGACAAGGGCCTTATACTCAACAATATTGTTGGTGCACGGAAAAGAGAGCTTATATGACTTCGAGATGCAATCTCCTTGTGGTGTGATGAAGAAGACTCCTTCTCTTGATCCATGTTGTGTGTAGGAGACATCAAAATATACCTTCCAATGATATTCTACACTTAGATTGAAGATTGACTCATTGGGAATTTCTAATACCAATGGGTTCTCTGAATATATAAGTTCCTCCACGAGTTGATTTTCAATTACCTATCCTTTGATGGCTTTCCTTTCTACACATTCAATGTCACATTCTATTAGGATCATGACCCACTTAGCCATTCGCCCTATGAGAGTTTCCTTAGAGAGAAAATATTTTAGAGGGTCTATGTTAGCGATGAGATTTATCTGATGAGCCAACATGTAGTTCTTGAATTTTTGTGCAAAAAACACTACTACTAGGCAAGCCTTCTCAATGAATGTGTAGTTAAGCTCGTGGCCCACCATGGTTCTACTAATATAGTAAATGGCTCTTTCCTTCCCTGTTTCATCATACTGAGCTAAGAGATCTCCAAGTGTTGCTACTGTTACTGATATGTAGAGTATCAATGGTTTGTTTTGGATAGGTGGCATGAGGACTGGTGGTGTTAGCAAGTATTCCTTGATTTTATTAAATGCCTAATCACATTTATTGTCCCATTTGTATGCTACCCCCATGTGGAGAAGATGAGAATACATGATGCTTTTTTCTTCTAACTATGCTATGAATCTACGTATGGATTGGAGCCTTCCTTGCAAGCCCCTTAACTGCTTTAATGTTCATGGCCCTTCCATTTCAAGAATTGCTTTTAATTTTGTAGGGTTGATCTCAATTCCACTCATTGATACAATATATCCTAGGAGATTTTCTGATTGCATACCGAAGACACATTTATTAGGGTTGAGTCTAACCTTACATTCTTCGAGTCTGTCAAAGATGGACCCTAGTGCTGCTATGTGGTATTGATGCTTACTTGATTTGGCTAATATGTCATCTACATAATCCTCTATAGATTTTTGGATCATGTTATGAAAAATCAGAGTCATAGCCCTTTGGTATGTAGCTCCAGTGTTCTTTAACCCAAATGGCATCATGTTCCAACAGTAAGTCCCCCATGGACAAGTGAAAATTTTCTTATGTTGATCATCCTTAGCTATCATAATCTGATTATATCCCAAGATTTTTTCCATCAATGATAGCATTTCGTGCCCTGCTATTAGATCTACAATCATGTCTATATTGGGAAGAGGAAAATCATCCTTAGGGCATGATTTGTTTAGGTCCCTGAAGTGAGTGTAGATGCGAATGGCCCTAGTGGGATTAGAAACAAGTACAAGGTTGGAAACCCATTCGGGATAATTGATGGGTCATATGAAGCCAACATCAAGGAGTTTCTACAGCTCTAGTTTGACTAATAATGCAATCTGTAGATGCATCTTTCTCAATTTATGTCTTACTAGCTTCACTTCTAGATAGACTGCTAGGTGATGGACTACTACCTTTGGATCAAGACCGGGTATGTTAGCATAGGTCCATGCAAAATTTACCTTTCTTTCTCTTAGAAATGTAGCTAGAATTTCTTGTTCCTTGGTCAAAAGTGATTCTGCATAGAAAGTGATGTGTGGTGTCTCTTCAGTTCCTAGATTGACTGGGTTACATTTCTTTGCCAAGACTACTGATTTTTCCTAATGAATGGCACTAATGGGAAGATTGAATCCCTCATCCTTTGGTGCCTCAGAGAGGTTTTCACCATCAGATACGTCCTTTATTTTTACTATTTTTGGGTGAAAAAGTGCCATAGTGTGGTTTTCACTTAAAGACCTAGATATTACTCTTAGATTTTCTATTTTGTGATTGAGGGATTCAATCGTTTCCCCATAGTATGCATGCGTGTCCAACTCAATATCAAACCCTTCTTTATGAACTCCATATGGTAGAGTATCACGTAGTCTCATGAATTTTGAGAGAGCCACATCATTTTTGAATGTGTTTAAGATTGATGGTCCTCGCTAGTCATAGTCTATCAGTTGGGGGTAGAAAAGATTTAATTCAGTGGTTTCGTTACTTGGCTTGAAAGACATGGTAGTGATTATAAAAAGGGAGGAATCCTCAAATAACATGGGTAGGTCAGTGATGGGATCCTCGCCACACACATTAGTTATATTGAAGGTATAGTTATCTAGAGGTAGACCTATGGATACCGGTAACTGAGGAGCAACTTTGATTTTTTTAATAGTGGCACCTTTTCCAAGAATGGTTATCTTCACAGGGGTACATCCAAGGCCAAGATTCTTCTTGTTCTTCTTAGGAATAATAGGTTCTATTAGGCCATTGTCATTTTTCCTGAGCTTCTCATTTTTGTTGTAGCCCCATCCACACATTAATTGAAGACCTTTGTTGCTTTCCTCTATGCGTAGGTCTGGTACAGGTCTTTTGTCTTGATATAGAAAGTTTGATACATCTTTTTCATCTACCACTTCTTTACTTAGGTCGCCCCATTTTCTGAATGTGGTAGGTTCTTCTTTGAATGTATGAGATGTTGTGTCGAGATTGGTTGTGGCTTCCCATAAGATCTAGAAGAATGAGGTAACCCCCTATCACAAAGGAACTCTTCTTCATTTTATAGTTTCCACAACCATTATCTTAGATAATAGCCATAATATCAAGGATGTCTAGAATGCAGGGTGTCTTTCTCTTAGAAGTGGAGGCTAGGGTGGATGGGTCTATATATAGAGATGTGGGTCCCTCATCATTCTTCGAGACTTGGGGGACTTTGTAATACTTGGCTTCTAGATTTTAGCAATAATAGAATGCTTTAGGATCCCCATGGACTGTGACTTCTTGGTTTTGATAAGGGAAATTAACACATTGATGGAATGTGGATGCCATAGCTTGCATCCCATGGATCCATGGGTACCCCAAGAGGATATTGTAAGGGAGTTCAAGGTCAAGGACTTGATAAGTATCCCAGATTCTTTATTAGCTTGAGAGTACAAATATTGAAATCTGCACCTCCATCTACCAAGACTTATTTGACTATATTCTTGTGGACTAATACTTCAAGATGGAGTGCACGGTTATGAGATCATTAGGTTGGGAAATCCTGCTCAAAGAATGTTAGGAGATGCGGTGTAGTGATATGGATGATCATATCTTGAAACTGGTCTACATCAAGATCCATTGGGATGGTGGATGTAGCTAGTGCCTTTTCTAGGATTTCTTGATGTGTGGGTGATATTTTTAGCAACTCCATGATGGAGATCTAGGCGGGGGTCTTCTTCAATTGATCTAGGACATTATAACCATTAGGGATTGTCTTTGGATTGGTGACAAGTGCCTTGGGTGGTTGTGACGGTCCTAGAATGGTAATTCTATCGCCACGTGTGGTGACTCCACACTCGGCTCTAGATCCTTTGATATTAATGACTGTGACCCACTCATCCAAGGATGCAACAACATGGTCGTAAACATGGTTCACATTATTGTACTTTTCCTTACCATTGTTGTTTCCTTTATTATGATCGTGCATTGGATTCGTGTATATTTTAAGATCTTGATTCCCTGTGGGTTGTTCAATGGTTATGGTCTTGTCATCAATGAGATCTTGGATCTGATTCTTGAGTCTCATGCAACTGGCTGTCGTATGTCCTTTTATTTTGTGAAAATCACAGAGATTTTTTTCGTTATACCATGGTGGTTTAACCTGAGGCTCTTGATAATTTTTATAAACATGGATCTTGATGAGATTTTCTTGTACCAGTTGTTGCATGATAGATTCGATTGGTTCCCCAAGTGGTATGTATTTTCATTTAGGGGGATATTTGTTCTTTGGGGGTGGTCCCCCTTGAGAATTTAGGTTGTTGAGCACTTGATTGTTGGGTTACTATGATGATTGATTGGCTTGTGTTGTTTTGGGTATTGAATTGTGGTTGTTGATATGTTTTTTGCTATGTATTCTCCCTTGGGGCATTGATAATAACTTTGGCGTCAATGACACCATCATTAGTGGAATTTTTATTATTTTCCCACGTGCGAGGTTTGTCATTATAACTTGTTGATGGTTGATTGCCTTGATATGTGGGTGTTCCCCCTTGCACTATAAGGGATCTTTCAATGTTGAGTTCCTTGGGGATCAATTGGTCGTATGTGGTTATGCATTGCATTTTCAAATGAAAAGACAAGGTCCCTTCTAGGTTGGAGATGATAGTCTCAATTTTTTTCCCTTTTGGAATAACCCACTTGCTCCTATTAGCCTTGGATCACCATCATTGCAAGAAGGATGCGAATGTTTCTCCCTTGGCTTGTTTTAGGCCGAACAATTCTTCCAAGCTCACGTCCATGCCTATTTTAAATGAATAATTCTATATAAATAAGTCTACTATTTCTTGGAACTTTTTAATTCCGGAAGGAAGGAAGGAGAACCATTCCATTGCTGGACCAACCAAACTTCGAGGGAAGAGTCACATTAAATAAGAATCATCATATGCAACTTCCATATAGTGTACATGGAATTCCCTGATGTGATCTTTAGGATTACTGGTCCTATGATATTTGTCAAATTTTGGTATCTCAAATCCTTGTGGGAATGGAACCATCACAATGCTTCTGTCAAATGGATAGGGGCACAAATTCCCTTGTGATTTTATTGTCTTTCCTGATTGTATGTCTAGCACTTGTTGTGAGAGTAGTTTAATTTGTGCAGATAAATAATTTTGTGGATTTGGTGGTGGGATGAATGTGTTTTGGGGTGGTATGGTTGCTTGGGTGATGGGTGGGATAGTTTGTGTGTTTGTGTTCAAGGCATTTTCTTGTGTGTTTGCGGGAGGTTGTGTAAGTTTTGCTGTGAAAGAAACGCTTGTTGGTATGACTATAGTTATTGCTATGCCAACAATGCTTTTTGTTGGTCTTGGTGTTGTTGTGCCAACAATGCTTGTTGTTGGGCTTGTAGCTGAGTTGATTGTTGTTGTGATTGGTATTGTTGCAAAGCTTGCTGATATGCTTGTTGCTGTAACAAGGATTGTGCTTGGGCTTGTTGCGCTTGGTATTGAGCTTGCACTTGAGATTGAGCTTGTTGAGAAGCTTGTGTGGTTGTTGCTATCATAGTAAAGCTTGCACTTGTACTTGGGCAGCCTATTGTGCTTGTTGTGTGGCTTACTGTGTATATGCTTGTTATGTGGCTTGTTATGTATCTTGTTGAGCTTGGAATTGTTGGAATGCCTTTTGGTATGCTTGCTGGGCTGCTTGCAATGTGATGTATTGATTTACCATGTTTGGATTTGGTGGTGGAGGTGGAGGATTTGGTAGAATATTGTGAGATGAGGTTGCAATATTTTGTTGAGGTGGTTGGGGAGGTGCTTGTTGAGTGATGACAAGAGGTTGTGTGGTAGATGGTGTGGTTGATGTGCTAGTTCCTTGGGAGACTACGTTTTGGAGAGTTTGAGGTGTTGTAGATGGAATAATGATTAGTTGAGATGTTTGGATTGGTGCCACTTGGTGTTGTGGTGTTAGTGGAATGCTTGGAGGATTTGGTATGATTGACGTGATAATTTGATTTGTGATTGGTGGATTGATTTTATTTGATTGGTTTTGGATTGGTATGTTAGGTAAAGGGGTTTCCCTATACCTTGGATTGGTTTGGATGTTGATGTCAAAAGAGGGAATGATGGGAAGATTGGTGGTGTGTGTGTTGTACGCTTTTGGCGCGACATGCCCCACTAAAAGTATGGACCCCTTTTTTCTTTTGCTATGATTTCTAGTAATTCTTGGCCCTCGGTTTTGAGGATTTTATTTCTTAGGCATGTGCTTGAATGATTATCCTCATTGCAATAATGATCCCTTTAGGCTATTTATTGAAAATCTTAACTTTTAAGTCATTTTTGAGTTTTCCTTTGATTTTGGGAATTTCTGCTTTGGGTAGAATTATGTGGTTTCCTTGAAAACCTTATGAGGGAGAACTTATGCTGTGATCTAGGGATTCTGGTTCTTCATAGAATTTTTTGTTGACTGGATTTCTCCAAAATTCCTACACTCTGTCAAATTCATGGGTTTCGTTTTGGGTTGTATTGTCAATAGCATTGATGCTTAATTGTACAATCTCTGTAGCAAGTATTTAGGTGGCTTTTGGGAAACTATGTGTCATTGAGCTTTCATCATTTTCTCTTAGATGCTTTTGAGATCCTGGTCTTGGGTGTTTAGCATTTTGGTGATTGGATTGGTTGGTTTCTAGGTTTGGTAACAGATTTATCGCATTGTTGTTGCAGTTGTTGCTAGGGTGTCCAAGTTTGTTATTGATCTCCTTTAAAGATAAATTTGCTTCATCCATGCTATGTAACCTTTTTCCTCACCTTTTGAATGATGAATGAATTAGATGTTTTGAATGTGTTTGGGGCTCAAATTTCATAAGTTTAGCCTCGAGTTTTCCAGAGCAAGGGTTTGGTTTGTTTTCTTCATAGAATCTTAGAAACTAGTTGAGATCCCTAATAAAATTAGTAATTTTTGGCAGTGCCAAGCTCTCCCAAATCACTCCTTCAAGCTCAACCCGTGAGGAGTTTCGTTGTGATTTATGGTTTTAAGGGTTCACTTGATTGAAGGTGATTCCTTGAGTGAGTAAGTTATCCCATTTCTAAATTTGTCAGACTAATAGCTCACTTACACAGGTTCCAAACATTTTTTCTTGAGCTTAACCAGACAATCGAGTTCAATTCGAGCTTATTCTAAGCTCATTCCTTGCATTCATGGTGGAAATTTCACAACTGTAACCTAGGGCATCATGAATCCTCACCATTTTGCATCTGATAGGAAGTTGAGGACATAAAATGATCAATAGAAGACATAAATTGAATTGCATTTGAGCCTAAAATCCCAAGTTTGTGACCATTCTTTGTTTCTGGGTGAGATCATGAGAATTGACAGCTTTCAAGATTTTGAGACCTTCGTGGAATTCCCGCACCCTCAAAATTTCCTAATTTTTCTTTTCTCTTTCATTTTCTCGGAGGCGTGCAAAAGGCTTGAATTTTTGAGTTCTTTGTGGATTTCCATCTCAAGGAGATTTTTTTGTGCTTTCTTGAAAAGACATCATAGTATAAAGAATTTGAGAGATGATAGAGTTTAATGTGGTATATTTGGCATCTCATGGTGGGTATTGATGATTTTGATGAATTATATGATGTTACATGTTTTTATTTCATGTTGTAATGATTGAACTGATGACATTTGTGCTTGATCGATGAAGTCTACCAAACATGGAATTTCCCATAATTCCTCTCTGGCTGGTTTCCCCCAGATTGCTCAAAATCATGGATTTAAAATGATTGTGTTCTATGGTTGATTTGAGGGACTTTTGTCAAGATTTTGAGCTGGTTTAATGATGAATATGTTGTTCATGGGTGACTAACCTTGATTCTAATGTTATAAAAGGATTTATTGTGGGTTTTTCTGTTGGATACAGGTTGAATCAAGTAAGACAATAGTTAGGAAGACCAAGGAAAAGTAGACAGATCCAAGTGTTGAAGGGTCTGCTATCTATGAGGTAGAATGTATCAAAATGGATATAAAGAGTGGGATCCCAGAAATCAAGTTAACCTCCATCTGGTCAGAGTTCATAGATACAAATGCAGGTCAATAGGATTATGAAGAATTCAAGGCAAGCATGGTAGCACAAAACCTTCCCCTGTTGGCTAAAAGGATATTGGAGTAAGGATTGGCCCATGTAGTGGGATTTCCTCCAACAGTTCAATGCTACAAGTTGGTGCTTGAATGTTCTAGACATTATGACAGGGGCACACAAAGGATAGTTGGTCCTCAAGGGAAAATAGTGGCAAATCTTAACCTTGCATCTATAGCCCAGACCTTTGACATGCCTGATAGGTCTCATGTGGTGGGTTTTGATATGGACATAGTGAAGAAGTATTATGATGAAGACATCATCAAATCACAGTAGGTCATCAATTCTTGGCTATATAAACCCAAGTCTCACTTCTCCAAGTTTCCCAAGAAACTATTTAGAGCTAAATTCAAAAAGGAATACTATGATGCTATCACACTCCTCAGTAGAGTGGTGGGATTGAAAAGTGCAAGAGCATTTGAAAATTGGATGTTCCATGACATTGTGAGGATGGAGCAAAATGTTGACTACAATTGGGTGGGCATTATAAGCGTAATGATAAATGAACAAATTTTCAATGTCTTGTAGACATAGACCTTCACAATGACTTCTTACTTGGTCTATGCACTTGCAAGGTTCCATCCATATAAGGGGAATGTTTGCACAAGACATGCTTTATGAGGTGTACCCACAATTACACTTATGTAGCACAAGCTATAGGAGGGTGAATGATGCATTCACCATGCACATCACTAGGTT
The DNA here is from genome assembly GCA_007258455.2 of Sequoia sempervirens. Classification (NCBI taxonomy): domain Eukaryota; kingdom Viridiplantae; phylum Streptophyta; class Pinopsida; order Cupressales; family Cupressaceae; genus Sequoia; species Sequoia sempervirens. Next base: position 20,435 of record VDFB02164910.1, on the reverse strand, counting down.
ATTATAGGGTGCAGAGCATGTCTGAATCTCAGACAATTCCAAGGAGCTAATTAAGAGGTTTTTAGCTTGGTTTATCTAGTTCCCTACCTTCTCATACATCAGAATAGATGGTTGTTAGAGGGATCCATATAGACTCCCTAGATATCCCATAGATCACATTATATTTTTGGAAGTCACAAGATAGATCTATGATTTTGATGCAATTGTCAAGAAGGAAAAACATAAAACCATATTTGGTGGTGATTTTCCTTTGAGAATAGGTAGTAATGAAGCTTTTCCCTCTATTAATTCAGCCCATGCTTCTGAGGAGGAAATGAGTATTATTGGATCTCTTTCCATTCTAAGAGATCCATATTTGATAGGACTGGTGAGGCACAAAGAATCGATAGTAAGGAATACATCCATAAGGATGATGTAGAGGATTATTGGGCTAACAACAATAATGAATTTTAAGTTAGGAGAAATAAGTTCTCCAGGTTATCAGTGAACTTGGTCTGACTATACAACATAAAAGCCACTCTTAATCAGATTGAAGATGATGGAGATTTGATTTTGGGCCATGATTATGAAGCTATGAAGGATAAATTCATTGGAGAGATAGACTAGATGGAGGAAGAGAAGATAGGATTAGAGTAGATCATGACTCTAGTAATCAGGTACAGTAAGTTATGGCTCAAACAAAAGATTTGGGAGTTAGAGAGTAAAGGTGCACAATGCACCTATGATCTAATGTGAGACATGGAGTCTCATTCCACTTCTAAATAGTCAATTGGGTAGAACCCTAAGGGTAAGGCTAAGGTGATTTCTCCTTTCAAGATAAAGATTAAGGATGGTCAAGTAGAAGAAGCAGAAGGAGAGAAGAAAAGAAGGCCTATTGCTAAGAAAAGAAAACATATTTCAAAGACAAAGAAGTCTGCAAAGGAAGAAGCTGAGGAAGAAGAGAAAGAAGGTAGTTCTTATGTGCTTAAGAGAAGAAGAATAGTGAGATTGTCTCAGAATAAGAAGGAATCTTCCAAGGTAGGGGATGAAGCTAACCCACAAGTAGTAAGTGGGGAAATTTTGAGAGAAAACATAGGTGTACACAAGAAGGTCAAGAACTCCCTCTCCCATGGATGGTGTGCCAAAGAAAAGTGTTCCCTTAGCTATTCTTGCCATAAAACATGATAGTGTTCCTCCTTTTCATGAAACTCATAATGTACCAAGTGAATCCAAGGATGTAGAGTATCACCAAGATCATGGAGAAGAAAAATTATGAGAAGGTGAACTCTATAATACAGAGGAAGAAATAGAGAAGATATTGCAGTCCCCTCTGGTGACTTATGAAGATTCACCTATAGGCAATGAAGAGGATAGACCTCACAAAGAGAGGAAGTGCCAATCAATACTCCTTCACCAAAACATGAAGAAGAATAACATGATAAGGGAAGTGAAGATAAGACTAAAGAGATTCCTGAAAAGTAAAATCAGAATGAGGATTTCTCTAAGGTTCAATAGGATGTGGTTGGACAAGGTGATGTGTAGTCATACTCCACTGTTCCTACTTGGATGGATAAGGAATTAAGGAGTAAAAAATTTATGGTGGATGATACTCCTCCCAGCCGAGATGAATTATTGGAAAACATAGGAAAGGGAAAAGCAAAAACCCAAGGTTATTTCTAGGATTGAGAGGGATAAAGCTAATAACAGGGTGACTCACATTGCCACCCCTGTATTGGATAAGAATAAAGATGAAGTGACTAGAAAGGATTATAGTGTGCAAACTATTAGCTTAGGACCCACCTCCATGATGCAAGAAGTTAAAGAATTTGAAGGATCCAATGCTGCTATCTTGAGCAGATTAAAGAAAGAGGTGCAAGCTAAGCAAAATTTGAAAAAAGTGAATGACAAACTGAAAAGGTATCTGCAGGATTTGATGAAACCCTTGCAATCCATCAATTCCCCATCATCTGCTGCAAGTTTTCTACCACAAGAGACAATAACTATGTTGGAGAAGATAAAAATCACTACACATGCCACACTAAATTCGTTGTAGGGAGTGAAAACCAAAGGATATAATGCCATCAAAGATATCCTTTCAACTAGTGGAGATGTTATAAGATCAATAGAATGGTTGAAGAATGTACTAGCTCAAAATAAGGAGGATGTTGATCTCTTGTTGCAGAAGACCAAAACCATCATGGAATATGCTAAAGACAAGCTGGTAAGTGATGAAATTCTTCCTCCTTCCAAAGTTTCAGAACCTTGGGAATGGTATGAAGCTTTGCAAACAAGGAAAAGGCTTTTGAAGAAAGTGCACAAGCAAGGGAAGCAAATTGAGGATACCCTAACTAAAATCTAGAATAGGTGGATTTCCTTCTTTGAAGTTATGACAGGGAGAAAAAGGTTTGCACCAAAACATTTGAACTTGGAGCAATTGAGAAAATGGTGGCATGATGTATATTCTCCAGTCAATGAGGATCTAGTTACTAAACACAGGTTAGGTGATGCAACCACATACATTGTAGTGATGGATAAGTATCAAACCCTAAAGGTGGATTGGGATAAGGTCATTAAATATTCAAGAGAGGACATCAAGTCCATTGAAAGGAAAATTAAGGTGTTATTTATTCCACATATTACCGAATTTGAGAAGGCATTTTTGATGGTGCAGGATAAAGTGGAATGAGATAAGGACATTGAAGGGGAGGGTAGTTAATGCAATGCCTCATCAGAATTTTTGCTTCCCCATTATTCCTCTTCATCTTTCACATGCATTAGATCGAGCCATGTTGGAA
>VDFB02164910.1:0-17561 GCA_007258455.2 Sequoia sempervirens | reverse complement strand
GGGTAGAGGTTTTAATGGTTTAGGGTTTAAGGGTTAAGGGTAGAAGAGAGAGAGAGATAAAGGGAGTGAAATTGAGAGATAGACCTGAGAGAGGGAGAGGGGGTAGGAGGGAGAGACTTGAGAGAGAGGGAGTGGGAGAGAGATAGAGGGTATAGGTTTAATGGTAGAGGGTAGAGTTTTTAAGGGTTTAGGGTTTAAGGGTTAAGGGTTTGGGGTTTAGGGTTAAGGGTAGAGGGAGAGATGTAGAGGGAGTGAGTGAGAGAGAGAGAGAGACCTGAGAGAGGGAGTGGGGATAGGAGGGAGAGACTTAAGAGAGAGAGAGAGTAGAGGGTAGAGGGTTTCAGGGTAAAGGGTTTAGGGTTAAGGGTAGAGGGGAGAGAGATAGAGGGAGTCAGTGAAAGAGAGGGAGGGAGGGAGTGGGAGAGATAAAGGGTAGAGGGTTAATGGTAGAGGGGAGAGAGAGAGAAGGAGTGATTGAGTGAGAGACATGAGAGAGAGAGGGAGTGGGAGAGAGATAGATGGTATAGGGTTGATGGTAGAGGGTAGAGGGTTATAAAGGTTAAGGTTTTAGGGTTTAGGGTAGAGGGGAGAGAGATAGAGGGAGTGAGTGAGAGAGAGAGAGACCTGAGAGACGGAGAGGGGGTAGGAGAGAGAGAGGGTAGAGGGGTAGAACAGCTTTAGGGTTTAGGTGGAGGGGAGAGAGAGAGAGAGAGTGGTTATGGTTAAGGGTAGAGGGTAAAGGGTTTAAGGACTTAGGGTTTAAGGGTTGAAGGGTAGAGGGAGAGAGACAGAGGGAGTGACTCCTAACTCCTAGAGAGAGAAAGAGGGGGTAGAGCATTACAGAGGATTTATGGCTTAAGGGTTAAGGGTAGAGGAGAGAGATATATGGAGGACTAAGAGAGAGAGAGACATGAGAGAGGGAGAGGGGGTATGAGGGAGACCTGAGAGTGAGAGGGAGGGAGAGAGACAGAGGGCAGAGGGTTTAAGGGTCAGGGTTCAAGGGTTTAGGGTTTAGGGTTTGACGACATGCAGAGGGAGAGATATACAGATGGATTGAGTGAGAGAGAGAGAGACCCGAGAGAGATAAGGGGTAAGGAGGGAGAGACTTTAGAGAGAGAGAGAGAGTAGAGGGTAGATGGTTTAAGGGTTAAGTGTTTAGAGTTTAAGGTTAAGGGTAGAGGGGAGAGAGATAGAGGCAGACAATTAAAGAGAGGGAGGGTGGGAGTGGGAGAGAGATAGAGGGGAAAGGGGAGAGAGATAGGAGTGATTGAGTGAGATACTTGAGAGAGAGAGAGAGAGGGAGTGGTAGAGAGATAGATGGTATAGGGTTGATGGTAGAGGGTGGATTGTTATAAGGGTTTAAGGTCTAAGGGTTAAGGGTTTAGGGTTTAGGGTTAAGGGTAGAGGGGAGAGAGATAGAGGGAGTGAGAGAGAGAGAGGGTTAAGGGTAGAGTGGAAATAGATAGAGGGAGTGACTCTGAGAGAGACCTGAGAGAGGGAGAGGGGGTAGGAAAGAGAGACTTGAGAGAGAGAGAGGGAGTGGGAGAGAGATAGAGGTTATATATGGTTAATGGTAGAGGGTAAATGGTTTAAGGGTTTAGGGTTAAGGGTAGATGGAGAGATATAGAGGGAGTGAGTGAGAGAGAGAGACCTGAGAGAGGGATAGTGGGTAGGAGGGAGAGACAGAGACAGAGACAGAGAGTAGAGGGTAAAGGGTTTAAGGGTTAAGGGTAGAGGGGAAAGAGATAGAGGGAGTGACTCTGAGAGAGAGACCTAAGAGAGGGGGAGGGGGTAGGAGGGAGAGACTTCAGAGAGAGAGAGAGGGAGTGGGAGAGAGATAAATGGTATATAGGGTTAATGGTAGAGGGTGGTGAGGATTTAAGGGTTTAGGGCTAAGGGCAGAGGGAGAGATATAGAGAGAGTGAGAGAGAGAGAGAGAGACCGGAGAGGGGAAAGGGGTAGAGGGAGAGAGAGAGAGAGAGAGAGGGTAGATGGTTTAAGGGCTTAGGGTTTACGTTAAGGTGGAGGGAGAGATAGAGGGAGCAGACCTAGAGAGAGACCTGAGAGAGGGAGAGGGGGTAGGAGGGAGAGACTTGAGAGAGAGAGAGAGGGAGTGGGATAGAGATAGAGGGTATATAGGGTTAATGGTAGAGGGTAGAGGGTTTAAGGGTTAATGGTTTAGAGTTTAGGGTTAAGGGTAGAGGGAGAGATATAAAGGGAGTGAGTGAGAGAGAGAGAGACCTGAGAGAGGGAGAGGGGGTAGGAGAGACAGACTTGAGAGAGAGATAGAGAGTAGAAGGTAGAGGGTTTAAGGGTTAAGGGTTTAGGGTTTAGGGTTAAGGGTAGAGGGGAGAGAGATAGAGGGAGTTAGTGAAAGAGAGGTAGGGAAGGAGTGGGATAGAGATAGAGGGTAGAGGGGAGAGATATAGGAGTGATTGAGTGAGAGACTTGGGAGAGAGAGAGAGGGAAAGAGATAATATTTAAATATTTTATATATTAGTAATATTAATTAGTTATATAATATTTTATATATTATTAATATATGTATACATTAACTAAAATATAGAAATAATAATTAAATATTATACATAATAATATAATATATTATATAATAAATACATAATTTTGTAAGACATTATCATAAATTGTATATTATATATTAAATTATAAACTATATTGTATATTCTAAACTAGATATATCAAAATAAAATATAAACTATTTATTGCATTTTTTAAATTTCATATATTATAAACTATATAACAGTTTTTAAAATCATATATAAAATAAATCGGATATCTTATTCAAATCGGATATCCAATTTGAAACGGATATCTGATATTTCTAACACAAACCTTACTGCCTAGTGGTTAGCCTCAGGCTTGCTTTGGAATTTGGCTAGGACATTTCAATTGTAAGAAGTCAACACAAAAAACGTGTTTAATAGCTTTCCTTGCTTTTCTAGACTTCGCCCATGTGGCTGACAACCTTTTTTTACCCAAAATTGATGAAATGAAAAGGGTTTCTAAAGGAGATTCTCATCTTTCTTCCAATATAAATTATACTTTACCTTGAATTTAATAAATAATTATTATTCATTTTCTATTAGAATTACAACTAAAGTCCTGATTGATAGGTTGATTGAAAAACATCTATAGCTTTCAAACAGTATCACATTTTTTGAATCCAAAATATGCATCACATTCTATGCTTCACATACTATAGGATTAAAAAAAAATGAATTTCATGAAGTTTTGACCAAGTTAAGGTGGTCAGACATATGAGTTTTTATATTTTTTAAAAGTTGTAATATAAAATTCATAATTAATTATTTACTTGGAAAAAAATATGCATCACATCAAGACATGAGTCCTCTACTTATATCTAAAATCTTATAAAAAAATATTATCATTTTATTGTGGTTAGGGTGGTCAGATAGACACTACTTATTTTTTCCTTGAAATTTAAGTACTATTGCATTGAAATTTCAAATTTTCACCAAATAGATTTTTTTAAAAAAAAATAAACCTAGTAGTTTAGAAACTACATTCAATTTTCCATAGATTCTATTCTTACATATTTTTTAAATAATATAGATAACTTATTCAAATTTTTACGTCAAGTTTCCTAACTATGATTTTTCTGAATTTTCATTGCCACTTAAGGGCTTGTTTTTTCCATGATCCTACACATACCCTCAAACCCTTTGGAAAGAGAAAATACCCTTGAAGAGTCCAAATATTACTACTTGTCCCTCGGGATTCTATCCTTAGATGCTTCTAAATATTTGGGCTCATATCTCAATTTGTTCTCTCCAAAGTCAACCTAGGAAAACTATGCCTTTGATTTTTTTATTTTCGCATAATGGACCTTGTGGAATGAAAAAGAATTGAGACAGACATTCAATTTGAAAGCTAAGCAAGAAGTGTTGATGTGGTAAAAATAATCCATTTAATCAAGATAAAAGACAATTGAACCCCACACATGTGTTTGTTCAAATGATTTCCTACAAGATCAAAATCCCAAAACCAAAGTCTATCAATCGTCATAAGAATCTTAGTCCAAAGGCTCTTAAGAAACATCTTTCAACACTTTACGAAGTCAGGGATAGATTGGTCTACAACTTTTACAAACGTGCACTTCAAAGGATAATCCAACGTTTTGAGTATCTCACATTATAGGGTTGAAAATTTTAGAAGTATAGCATGTTCTTCAATACCGTGGTCTTGTAAACAAAGACTCTCTAGGTTCATTTAGGATCAAATCAACACCTTCATCCATCCCAAACATCAATCAAATCTCATCTCAAAAACAACTCTTGGAACCTTGGAAAAATCATTCATGCTAGACTTTTGGTAATCCTCAAAATCAAAATCAAAATCACCTTGTTTGGCTAAGTGTGTGTGGATGAATCCTTCCTCATACACTTAGTTAAATTAGCACCTTGTGGACAAGTTTATTCCAAGATAGCATCTAACATCAGGGTTTATAAGTTCATTATCCAAAATCCAAATCAAATCAAATCAAATCAAATCCAAACCAAATCCAAAAGTCCTAAAGTCTAGTATTCTTCCAATGTTCTTAAGACTTCAATCACCCATATCATTCATCCTTAATTTATCTCATCACCATCATTTGATCCTTAAGCATCTTAGATTTTCTTTTTGTGCCTAAAGTTTAGACCAACCTAAGAGTTATAGGTTTACCTCCCATATTCCTAAAATCTGATGCTTATTTTATGGTCCAAACAAGATATCAACACAAGAAAAACATGGAGCAAAACAAAGAAACATCCACTTCAAGTGACTTGAGTCAAACTGCATCTGAATTCAACCCCATGGGATCTAACAACCCCCAACTTAACCTTCGTCAATTACCACAAGTTCTTCAAGAGGGAGGTTTCCAAGTGGAGGATGTCACCAACAATTACCAAGGGATGTCCCAAGACGAAATCTTGGAGCTAGTCCAAAATCTTGAAACATAGAAAATTGTCAACACAGTTATGAGACTCAATCCCACACAATACATGTTAGCATTAGAAAAAGAAGGAGCTAAACTCCCTTCTGATTTTGATGTGAGCACTATTATGGAACAACCTCTTGGGAATATGCCATCGGTATTATTCACACCTTCCTTCCAAAACATCATCCAACCCATTATACAACCAACATCTTCTCATGCTCCAAGTCAACCCATGATCACCAAGGGGAGTTCATTACTCCAAGATCTTCAAACACATCCCCTTGTAAACAACCAAAACTTGGACACAAACACAATCTTGGGTATGCCAAACATTGTCCCACAAGACCCAAAACATCTATATGTCCTACTCATTTTCCATGACACCAACAATTCATCCACCTTTGCTGCATCACCAACATATTCTCTTGATACCCAAACTGTCTCCCTCCCCATAATATCACAAGGAAAAGTGGGTTTATTTAGACAAGGGGGAACTTTTAATGCATCATCTTCACTTTTGCAAGGGAACACACCACCAATCTTCCCATCATTCCCTCTTTTGACATCAACATCCAAACCAATCCAAGGTATAGGGAAACCCCTTTACCTAACATACCAATCCAAAACCAATCAAATAAAATCAATCCACCAATCACAAATCAAATTATCACGTCAATCATACCAAATCCTCCAAGCATTCCACTAACACCACAACACCAAGTGGCACCAATCCAAACATCTCAACTAATCATTATTCCATCTACAACACCTCAAACTCTCCAAAACGTAGTCTCCCAAGGAACTAGCACATCAACCACACCATCTACCACACAACCTCTTGTCATCACTCAACAAGCACCTCCCCAACCACCTCAACAAAATATTGCAACCTCATCTCACAATATTCTACCAAATCCTCCACCTCCACCACCAAATCCAAACATGGTAAATCAATACATCACATTGCAAGCAGCCCAGCAAGCATACCAAAAGGCATTCCAACAATTCCAAGCTCAACAAGATACATAACAAGCCACATAACAAGCATATACACAGTAAGCCACACAACAAGCACAATAGGCTGCCCAAGTACAAGTGCAAGCTTTACTATGATAGCAACAACCACACAAGCTTCTCAACAAGCTCAATCTCAAGTGCAAGCTCAATACCAAGCGCAACAAGCCCAAGCACAATCCTTGTTACAGCAACAAGCATATCAGCAAGCTTTGCAACAATACCAATCACAACAACAATCAACTCAGCTACAAGCCCAACAACAAGCATTGTTGGCACAACAACACCAAGACCAACAAAAAGCATTGTTGGCATAGCAATAACTATAGTCATACCAACAAGCGTTTCTTTCACAGCAAAACTTACACAACCTCCCGCAAACACACAAGAAAATGCCTTGAACACAAACACACAAACTATCCCACCCATCACCCAAGCAACCATACCACCCCAAAACACATTCATCCCACCACCAAATCCACAAAATTATTTATCTGCACAAATTAAACTACTCTCACAACAAGTGCTAGACATACAATCAGGAAAGACAATAAAATCACAAGGGAATTTGTGCCCCTATCCATTTGACAGAAGCATTGTGATGGTTCCATTCCCACAAGGATTTGAGATACCAAAATTTGACAAATATCATAGGACCAGTAATCCTAAAGATCACATCAGGGAATTCCATGTACACTATATGGAAGTTGCATATGATGATTCTTATTTAATGTGACTCTTCCCTCGAAGTTTGGTTGGTCCAGCAATGGAATGGTTCTCCTTCCTTCCTTCCGGAATTAAAAAGTTCCAAGAAATAGTAGACTTATTTATATAGAATTATTCATTTAAAATAGGCATGGACGTGAGCTTGGAAGAATTGTTCGGCCTAAAACAAGCCAAGGGAGAAACATTCGCATCCTTCTTGCAATGATGGTGATCCAAGGCTAATAGGAGCAAGTGGGTTATTCCAAAAGGGAAAAAAATTGAGACTATCATCTCCAACCTAGAAGGGACCTTGTCTTTTCATTTGAAAATGCAATGCATAACCACATACGACCAATTGATCCCCAAGGAACTCAACATTGAAAGATCCCTTATAGTGCAAGGGGGAACACCCACATATCAAGGCAATCAACCATCAACAAGTTATAATGACAAACCTCGCACGTGGGAAAATAATAAAAATTCCACTAATGATGGTGTCATTGACGCCAAAGTTATTATCAATGCCCCAAGGGAGAATACATAGCAAAAAACATATCAACAACCACAATTCAATACCCAAAACAACACAAGCCAATCAATCATCATAGTAACCCAACAATCAAGTGCTCAACAACCTAAATTCTCAAGGGGGACCACCCCCAAAGAACAAATATCCCCCTAAATGAAAATACATACCACTTGGGGAACCAATCGAATCTATCATGCAACAACTGGTACAAGAAAATCTCATCAAGATCCATGTTTATAAAAATTATCAAGAGCCTCAGGTTAAACCACCATGGTATAACGAAAAAAATCTCTGTGATTTTCACAAAATAAAAGGACATACGACAGCCAGTTGCATGAGACTCAAGAATCAGATCCAAGATCTCATTGATGACAAGACCATAACCATTGAACAACCCACAGGGAATCAAGATCTTAAAATATACACGAATCCAATGCACGATCATAATAAAGGAAACAACAATGGTAAGGAAAAGTACAATAATGTGAACCATGTTTACGACCATGTTGTTGCATCCTTGGATGAGTGGGTCACAGTCATTAATATCAAAGGATCTAGAGCCGAGTGTGGAGTCACCACACGTGGCGATAGAATTACCATTCTAGGACCGTCACAACCACCCAAGGCACTTGTCACCAATCCAAAGACAATCCCTAATGGTTATAATGTCCTAGATCAATTGAAGAAGACCCCCGCCTAGATCTCCATCATGGAGTTGCTAAAAATATCACCCACACATCAAGAAATCCTAGAAAAGGCACTAGCTACATCCACCATCCCAATGGATCTTGATGTAGACCAGTTTCAAGATATGATCATCCATATCACTACACCGCATCTCCTAACATTCTTTGAGCAGGATTTCCCAACCTAATGATCTCATAACCGTGCACTCCATCTTGAAGTATTAGTCCACAAGAATATAGTCAAATAAGTCTTGGTAGATGGAGGTGCAGATTTCAATATTTGTACTCTCAAGCTAATAAAGAATCTGGGATACTTATCAAGTCCTTGACCTTGAACTCCCTTACAATATCCTCTTGGGGTACCCATGGATCCATGGGATGCAAGCTATGGCATCCACATTCCATCAATGTGTTAATTTCCCTTATCAAAACCAAGAAGTCACAGTCCATGGGGATCCTAAAGCATTCTATTATTGCTAAAATCTAGAAGCCAAGTATTACAAAGTCCCCCAAGTCTCGAAGAATGATGAGGGACCCACATCTCTATATATAGACCCATCCACCCTAGCCTCCACTTCTAAGAGAAAGACACCCTGCATTCTAGACATCCTTGATATTATGGCTATTATCTAAGATAATGGTTGTGGAAACTATAAAATGAAGAAGAGTTCCTTTGTGATAGGGGGTTACCTCATTCTTCTAGATCTTATGGGAAGCCACAACCAATCTCGACACAACATCTCATACATTCAAAGAAGAACCTACCACATTCAGAAAATGGGGCGACCTAAGTAAAGAAGTGGTAGATGAAAAAGATGTATCAAACTTTCTATATCAAGACAAAAGACCTGTACCAGACCTACGCATAGAGGAAAGCAACAAAGGTCTTCAATTAATGTGTGGATGGGGCTACAACAAAAATGAGAAGCTCAGGAAAAATGACAATGGCCTAATAGAACCTATTATTCCTAAGAAGAACAAGAAGAATCTTGGCCTTGGATGTACCCCTGTGAAGATAACCATTCTTGGAAAAGGTGCCACTATTAAAAAAATCAAAGTTGCTCCTCAGTTACCGGTATCCATAGGTCTACCTCTAGATAACTATACCTTCAATATAACTAATGTGTGTGGCGAGGATCCCATCACTGACCTACCCATGTTATTTGAGGATTCCTCCCTTTTTATAATCACTACCATGTCTTTCAAGCCAAGTAACGAAACCACTGAATTAAATCTTTTCTACCCCCAACTGATAGACTATGACTAGCGAGGACCATCAATCTTAAACACATTCAAAAATGATGTGGCTCTCTCAAAATTCATGAGACTACGTGATACTCTACCATATGGAGTTCATAAAGAAGGGTTTGATATTGAGTTGGACACGCATGCATACTATGGGGAAACGATTGAATCCCTCAATCACAAAATAGAAAATCTAAGAGTAATATCTAGGTCTTTAAGTGAAAACCACACTATGGCACTTTTTCACCCAAAAATAGTAAAAATAAAGGACGTATCTGATGGTGAAAACCTCTCTGAGGCACCAAAGGATGAGGGATTCAATCTTCCCATTAGTGCCATTCATTAGGAAAAATCAGTAGTCTTGGCAAAGAAATGTAACCCAGTCAATCTAGGAACTGAAGAGACACCACACATCACTTTCTATGCAGAATCACTTTTGACCAAGGAACAAGAAATTCTAGCTACATTTCTAAGAGAAAGAAAGGTAAATTTTGCATGGACCTATGCTAACATACCCGGTCTTGATCCAAAGGTAGTAGTCCATCACCTAGCAGTCTATCTAGAAGTGAAGCTAGTAAGACATAAATTGAGAAAGATGCATCTACAGATTGCATTATTAGTCAAACTAGAGCTGTAGAAACTCCTTGATGTTGGCTTCATATGACCCATCAATTATCCCGAATGGGTTTCCAACCTTGTACTTGTTTCTAATCCCACTAGGGCCATTCGCATCTACACTCACTTCAGGGACCTAAACAAATCATGCCCTAAGGATGATTTTCCTCTTCCCAATATAGACATGATTGTAGATCTAATAGCAGGGCACGAAATGCTATCATTGATGGAAAAAATCTTGGGATATAATCAGATTATGATAGCTAAGGATGATCAACATAAGAAAATTTTCACTTGTCCATGGGGGACTTACTGTTGGAACATGATGCCATTTGGGTTAAAGAACACTGGAGCTACATACCAAAGGGCTATGACTCTGATTTTTCATAACATGATCCAAAAATCTATAGAGGATTATGTAGATGACATATTAGCCAAATCAAGTAAGCATCAATACCACATAGCAGCACTAGGGTCCATCTTTGACAGACTCGAAGAATGTAAGGTTAGACTCAACCCTAATAAATGTGTCTTCGGTATGCAATCAGAAAATCTCCTAGGATATATTGTATCAATGAGTGGAATTGAGATCAACCCTACAAAATTAAAAGCAATTCTTGAAATGGAAGGGCCATGAACATTAAAGCAGTTAAGGGGCTTGCAAGGAAGGCTCCAATCCATACGTAGATTCATAGCATAGTTAGAAGAAAAAAGCATCATGTATTCTCATCTTCTCCACATGGGGGTAGCATACAAATGGGACAATAAATGTGATTAGGCATTTAATAAAATCAAGGAATACTTGCTAACACCACCAGTCCTCATGCCACCTATCCAAAACAAACCATTGATACTCTACATATCAGTAACAGTAGCAACACTTGGAGATCTCTTAGCTCAGTATGATGAAACAGGGAAGGAAAGAGCCATTTACTATATTAGTAGAACCATGGTGGGCCACGAGCTTAACTACACATTCATTGAGAAGGCTTGCCTAGTAGTAGTGTTTTTTGCACAAAAATTCAAGAACTACATGTTGGCTCATCAGATAAATCTCATCGCTAACATAGACCCTCTAAAATATTTTCTCTCTAAGGAAACTCTCATAGGGCGAATGGCTAAGTGGGTCATGATCCTAATAGAATGTGACATTGAATGTGTAGAAAGGAAAGCCATCAAAGGATAGGTAATTGAAAATCAACTCGTGGAGGAACTTATATATTCAGAGAACCCATTGGTATTAGAAATTCCCAATGAGTCAATCTTCAATCTAAGTGTAGAATATCATTGGAAGGTATATTTTGATGTCTCCTACACACAACATGGATCAAGAGAAGGAGTCTTCTTCATCACACCACAAGGAGATTGCATCTCGAAGTCATATAAGCTCTCTTTTCCGTGCACCAACAATATTGTTGAGTATAAGGCCCTTGTCATAGGACTCAGAATTGTGGTACAATGGAAAATTATGGCACTTAAGGTCTATGGGGAATCACAACTAATCATCAATCAAGTCAATGATAAATACCAAACAAAGGATGACAAGGTTACCCCATATAAGAAACTAGTGGAGAGTCTCAAGGAATTTTTCATTGACATCACATTTGAGAAAATACCAAGGGAAAATAACAAAGCAGTTGATGTTATGGCTACAATCAGATCATTTTTTAATATCCCACACAACATCCCTAAACATGAATTCCTGGTTGAGCAGCTTCTCGTACCAGCTTTTGAGGTACCAAATTTTGAGTTCGTGTGTGAAATTGTTGGTCCTAGTGATCCTTGGTACCTATGAATGGTGATCCTAAACCTACACAAACACAAAGAACAAACACACAGTTAGTCCAATATACAAGTTAGAAACATCATTCCCCTTGAAATTCATTTGAGATATAAAGAACAAGAAATAAATGAAGAACATAAACAAAAACTAGTTAGTCTTGCTCAAAATAAACAAACTCTCAATCCAATGGGGGAATTGGTGCCATTTTGATGTGGAAAATGGCCCTTTCCCAATTCCTTGCAAGCTTGAAAGATGATTGATGAAGATAGATTCTCCTTGATGAGATTTAACCATAACCTAGCTATGAAACTTGATGAAAACTAAGAAAATGGATGAACAATGGATGGAAAAATTCAAAATCTTAAGATAATGACTTTCAATAAAGTTGTGGATCCAAAATCCAAATGAGAGTCACTTATTTATAGATGAGAAATATGGAAGATGAGGAAAAATGGATGAATGCGGGATCAAACACCAACCAATAGCATAAAGCCACTTGTCAACATGTGAGTGGACAAAGGTGGAGCACGTTTTGGTCATTGTGCAATTAAATGCAATTAGGTGGAATTTCAAAATTGATGAAATGACAAGTTGGAGGGAGAAAAAAATGAAGTTAATGCCACTTGGCTCAAGGCAAAGGACATGTAAGAGGTCTTTAATGCCTTGTTGGATGTACAAACCCTTTTGGAGGTATTTTTTGAATTTGAAAGAATATTCCCTCTTTGATGCCTTTTTGAAAGTAAATAGAGATTTAATAAATCAATTAAAATGATTTTCATGAGCAAGTTACAAAAGCTAGAGGATTTGATGGATTAAGATTAGCATTAATCAGGATTTGATTAATTTAAGGGGAGATTAGCTTGATTTGACATTTTGATTTAGATTTTAGGATTTAAATAAATCAAGAATGAGATGAATAATGATTTTAGATTTAATTAAATGAAGCTTGATTTATTTAATTAAAGAGGGATGATGTTAGATTAAATAAAATAAAGATTAATTTATTTAATTTAAATGAGATGACTTTAGAGATTAATTAAATAAAATTGATTTATTTAATTAAAAGGGAGATGATGACTTAATCAGATAAAATTAATCTATTTAATTAAGAGATGAAATGTGATAAATTTAATCAAATACATATTATTTGATTAAACAATTAGCAAAGGAGATGATTCAGGATGAACTGGTGTTACTAAAATCAGGATCAAGTGTATAGGATCAATCAGTATATTTTACATGTCTATAGTACCATGACATATACACATACTTGAAAATAGGAATCCTCCCTGTTGATATCACCCCAAACCTCAAAAGAGCCTTTATTAAGAATTTATCTCATTTCATTATCTTAGGTGACACCCTATAGTGTAGAAGTATCAAAGGAACCCTTTTGTGATTCCTTAACCTCGAGGAAGCTTTGACTACTTTAACTGACGTACACGATGGTATTTGTGGTTCGCATTCTAGTGGTATGACCTTGGCCAAGAAATTGTTGAGGACTGGGTATCACTGGCCTACAATGGAGAAGGAAGCTCATGATTATGTCTAAAGATGTTTACAATGTCAACAGCATGGGGACCTCATCCATGCACCAGCTTAGGAGCTCCAACCGATTATAACACCTTGGCCCTTTTCACAATGGGGGCTTGATCTCATTGGAAAAATCACTCCCACCTCATATAATGGACACAAGTTCATTATCACCGCAATAGAGTACTTTACAAAGTGGTTAGAGGCCATCCCAATGACCTACATCATAGGGAAGCAGATCTCCAAATTCATCATAAACTACCTCATTTTCTGCTACGGTGTCCCACAAGCCCTTATCTAAGATAACTATACACCTTTCAAGAACCAAGATGTTCAAGAGTTATGTCAAAAATTCAATATCCGACATCGCATCTCCACCCCATACTACCCCCAGAGTAATGGCCAAGCTGAGGCTTCTAATAAAACCGTCCTAAAGATCCTCAAGAAAACAATCAATGACGTTGGTCGTGACTGGCACCTACAGTTGAATCCCACCTTATGGGCCTACTGAATGAGTATCTGCATGCCTTTAGGTGCAACCCCTTTCTCCCTGGTCTATAGATTAGAAGCCATACTTCCCATTGAGATCGAGCTCTTGTCCTTAAGAATATCATTGCAAAATCTCATCATTGATGAATAATGTCGAGTGTCATAGTTAAACGAGCTAGAACTACTGGATGAGTGACGCATGGATGCTTTGAACCATCTATAGGTCTATCAAGACCATCTCAAAAGGAGCTATAATAAGAAGATCAAGAGCCATTCATTTCAAGTCAGAGAGCTCATGTTAAAAGAAAATTAGAAGAATGTACCAAATCCAAATTTGAACCCAACTAGTTGGGACCATTCATCATCATGACAAGTTATAAATCAGGAGCATATCAGCTATCTACACCTGAAGGTGAGCCTCTGCAGGAGCCCATCAATAGCTCCCATCTGAAAAAGTTTTATTCCTAAGCTTGCAAGATGTAAATCCAAAAATCCAAAAAAATTAAAAAATATCAAAATCCAAAAAAAATAAGAAAAAGGATGAAAACAATAAAGAAAAAAATCATCCTCTAGTGAAAACCACTTCGATGGTGCTTTGGGCAAATACCTTGGTGAAAACCTGGCAATTAGGTGCCTTGTGTAAATAAAGCACTTTCTATCCACCATTGATTCATTGGCTTGTTCTGCATCACCTACCATCACTTTCCATCACATTCACCCATCGCATCCCATTGATCCTTCCATCACCCATCTGCATCTACATCATACCTAGATCCTATGTTTGTATCATGTTCCACCCTAGAACTAATCGGCATATTCCTAAGGTCACTTTTTCTCGCCTATATCGGATTAGTTTACCACATCACACTAGGGGCATGTTCTTATACCTGCATCCAATCATATTTGTGTATATTCAAGAAATCTTCCTTAAAATCAAAAATCCAAAAACATCAAAAAATCCAAAAATCCAAAAATCCAAAAACATTCATAAATCAAAAAATCCAAAAACATTCATAAATCAAAAAATCCAAAAACATTCAAAAAATCAAAAAACCTAAAAAAACATCCAAAACATGTCAAAAATACAAAAATAGGTCAAAAAGTTAGAAAAATTCAAAAAAATAGAGTCGTCGTGTCGAACTAAGAGGCTTTTATGTGTATAAAATAGGAAAGGTTGATCTTCAATTAGTCCCCGAGGCCCTTAGGTTAGTCCTTTAGGAGTCTATCATAATAAAATAACAATCCAGTTGTTCATATCTCATCAAATAAATGAGTTTGTGTCAGTCAAACTACATGGTCTCTATGTGTATAATGTAGGAAAGGCTAATCTTTGATCAGCCCTTGAGGTCCCTAGGATAGGTCTTTAGGTTAGATTCTTGGTCAAAATCTTGGAAAACACCAAAAACATTAGAAAATTTGAACGTCAAAACATTTGTAAAACATCTCAAAAATCCCAAAATAACCTCAAAAATTTTCAAAAATACCAAAAACATTCAAAAAAAACCAAAAATCACCCATCCCATTTCACTTTCACCACAATAAAACATCCACTCACAATAAATCAATCGTCACCTTCACCCTTTGGCAAAACAATCAAAAACAAGTGTAGCAAATTGAAAGTGAAAACTCAAACATCAAGGTCTCAAGTCTAGGTTAGTAGGTAAACAAGTTGGTTAACTCTTGGTATCAATAGCCCAACATCCCGTTAATCTCAAAATCATATGATAGCATCATGTCTTAGGATGTATCCATCCTACAATGGACATCAACATCAGGCATCACTGTAGTTTAGTCTTGGCTAGGGGTATGAAGAACATTAGCTTGTTTGTGTACTTGATCTTTTCTTTTGATTTATCTTATTGCACCCATTCCAATGACCTCTTAATGATGTCTAATCAAAATGATTTAGATCAAAAGGAATGGGGCACTGATCATTATCTTTTGTTTGTTGTGCTTGTTGGGTATTCTTGCAATATAACCTTAGTCATGCTTACTTTGTTTGGTTTGTAGGGAGGGTGTTTTAGATGTCTTGTTGACTATTACATGGGAAGGTTTTTCCTTTCTATGTTTTGATCTGAGATGTTTGAAATTTCTGAAGTACATCCTAATAGGTGTGAACAAGGATACTCCTATCTGATTTTCAATCCAAAGTCCATCACACTAGATACAACACCATCTTGGTATTTATACCTTGATGCATCGTATCTATGTGTGCTATCAAAAATAAGGAACGTAAGCTTTTTAAGTTCCCCAATCTCTGATAAGCATCATCATATCATTATCATCACCATATTTTTGCATCATCTCAAACCCAAGGGTTGATTTCTCTTTCTTCTATCTTTTCCATATACTAACATGGTATCATGACATTTAGAAATTAAAACATCTATTTCTACATTCACCCTGCATAACCATCAGCATACTACACATATCATCATAATAGAAAACATTATTTGTCATAATATAGATTGGTTATTCTAAGCATCGCATAAACCACACATTTGCATAAGCATCCATTGCATAACCATATAAGCATTATCATAATCATCATATTTTTTGTATTATACATACATCCATTGTATATAGAAAAGATACTGAAAAGGAAGTTAAAAATATTGTTGCATTGCATCCATCACATATCATCACCTAATATAGATTTGCATCTGTCATATAAAAGTGCATCCATATAAATCCATGTGCATTCATACCATACATCAATAATATCACATCACATCATAAAAATAAAACATGAACATTAGATGTATCCATACATATCATATACATCCATGACACATAAAATAAAATAATCATCACATCATATAAACGCATCAAAGTCATCTCATGTATATATATCAAAAAACGTTGAATGTCATGATATAATCGAAATCATATATATAGTATCATCATCGAATATACAAGAGGCTAATCAAAACTCAACCAATGAATGTATATACATCATAAATTAGGTTGTACAATCAAAAAAAGTGTCAAGTGCACTATCAGTGCCCCGAGCTACCCTTACTCTATCAATCCCCGTGATGGCTACCTTGGATCTAGTGATGAGACCCTAATGGTCTCCCCGATGTACCTACACGATGGGTCCTACTAGGAGAAACTTGGCTGAGGTGGGAAAAATCTAGCTTCCATCACTCTTGTGCCACATCCTTGTATTATAAGGTCCTATAATACATCACTTGGTCGTACATCACTCGGTCATACATCTTAGTTGGGACTGTGGCCTGCCCCTATGCCTGTTGCACTGCTACCTCTAGCTATTGTCTCTATCCCTACTCCAAGCCTAACAAAAGGTTAGCATCCTATCTCATCTGGCGCTCCTGCACCACCTCCTATCATGCCTGATCCCTCTCCTAGATCAGGATTTGAATCTAAGCCTAGGCCTATTGTAGCTACCCTATCAAGACCTGCATCTGTGCCTATAGTGCCACTATCTGTATGTCCCTTGGATTGGGACCTGGTGGTGGTGGTTATGGTGCCTGCTGGTGTGGCTATTGAGGTGGCTGTACTGGTGGCCTCGGACCAATGGGTGGTACTAGTGGTAGAATTTTTCCATCATGCCCGTTGTTCCCTACACCTCCACCTTGACCATCCTATGTCTGATGACCTCGCTATTGAGGAACCTATCCAATCTAGGGTCCTCTGACCCATCCTCTACCCACTGTTGGCACCACTGGTAATGTAAATTGAAAAGGAGTGTGGACCTAAAAGTACGCATCATAGGCCTATGTAGTGCCTACACCTGCAGGAACATCAAAGTAAACTCATGACATCATCACAAGTTGTCTGAAGTCATTAATGGCCTGCTAGGGGGGATCCTCTGCCGCCACACTGTCTCTCTATTCCTCCACGCAAATATGGCTCTCTTTCCATCATCAAGTGCATCCTATACCTCTTTGAACTAGCGAGCAACCCCATCTGGGAGGTACCATGCTATCATGTGATGCTCTCATCCCTACAGGTATCTAGACTAATGACAGTAGAAAA
>VDFB02164909.1:0-22537 GCA_007258455.2 Sequoia sempervirens | reverse complement strand
AGAAGGTGGAACCTAAACTCACATAAAAAAACCAAACAAAAATCCGATCTCCTCGTAACTCCTAGATACCTAACACACACATATAAATAATATCATTTTCTTTATAGTTAACCTTATTTTCTTTCTATGTAAAGCATCTTTTCAGAATGAAACAGCAGAAAGAAAATTAAAACTTATTTTGCATATTTTATTTGATTATGCGAGTGAAGCTGCCCTGTGACAGATGGGAAAGTTTGTACAATATTTTTATTATTAATAAAATCAATAGATTCCAACAATGAGGTTCTGGAGATAAGTTTCAGTCCAAAAATTAGGTTTTGGAAGTGGTATTCCCAAAATTAGGTCTTCAAGGTGAACCCCCATTTACTGCAATTTACAAACTACCGATTAACAAGCCAAGCATAATGATCGAGAAAGTAAACACACTGTAGAATTAAGGAAAAAAAACAATCATTAAAGTTAACAAATTAACAACTAATGCAAGATATGTGAACATCATAAGTTCCATTATTTCCAATAATGACCCCCGAAAGGAGGTCAAAATCGCATCTGTCACAGAGACAAATTGGCAAACTTGCCGCACATTCTGATTTGATTTGAAGAAAAAACTTGAAAGAACCAATCAAAGACCGACAAAACATTTGTTCCAATCGGTAACAAATCATTGCACAAACGTGGCTTATTACAATGACCTAAGCAATGAATAACCTAAATTCAATGAGTCCAACATAATTGTGAATTATTGCGTTCCAGTACCTGTCAATGAAGGTGACTGTAGTGGTGATGGTGATGGTGATGGTGGTGGTGATCATGACGATGATCATGATCAAGACCAAGGCACCGTATGAAAGGATAATATATTGCATATAAACATTGCCCTACCCCACGGAACAGAGAAGTGACAAAAGAACAGGGGCAGCAAATGCAGGCCAGCAGTACTTCACCTACAGGGCTCACCTCGTGGTGCTCATGATGGTGGTGATGGTGTCCCATTTTCGCCCTCCGCTTCCTTTCTTTTTATCGCCTTCCTTCAAATTCTCAGAAATGGACCAAGTTTCTGTTGCCCCAAAAGCTTTCAGTGCAAGACGGCTGAAAGGAAAATAACATCTTATAGGTGTTCCAACTGCATGCAAACGCAACTCTTTTAAAAAAAAAGCAAATAAAAAAGCCTTAGTTAAGTATTTGATGAATTGCGCGTCCATGGCGAGGAACTCCGCGTACTCATCGCTCAGGCTTTGCTTTTAATCACTTCTTCCTTGCATTTAATACATTAACGTTGACTCTCTTTATGCTATTTTAGCTGATATATGGAAAATAAAATATTGTATACTTGGGGCATAGGGTCTAATGGTGGTACTGGGGCACCTTAAATATACAAAGTCGTGTAGTTGCATGTGTTGATATTTTCATTAATTCTATATCTTCCATCTATATGACATGTTAGCAAAAAATTGTGTAGTTGCATGCGTTGGTATTTTCATTAATTCTATATATTTATTTCTATTATATTATTATTTGAAAGTGGTCGATATTCAATTTCAATATTAACATATATTTAAAAATTAAAAAGTATTAGAACTTGATGTTATGTGTGTCAATTAATGAACTAGTGGATTTGCATACATTACATTTGGATGTTATTAATAAAACATTATTATGCATTACTAAGATGTCCCTTGATATGTTTTTTATAATGATTGTTACATTTGATAGCATGAACACATTGTTAAGACATGACACTAGGCTTGAGCAATGTATGGGGTTCAAAATGTTCACATTTTGGTTTCATTTGTGCATTCTCCATCTAAAAGTCGGCCTTATTTAGTTCAACATTTGCACAAGATAATATTTAGTCTCACAAATCCTATTGATAAACTTTTTTCACGTTAAAATTTATTGTAAGTTTTATTATATTTTAATTTGTGTTTAGGGATTTTACTACTTCAAATGCCTACAAAGTAGATACAAAAACTTGAATCTACCCATCATTCCTACCATGAATCTGAGGCAACTAACTGAAATGCCAGAAGTAGACCAATGTTATCCTTCCCCCAAGTTATCCTCCAATGCTACCTCGTATCATCATCTAGAGAAAATATAAGTCTAAAACAACCTACTTATCCCTCGTCTACTTTTGTGGACTAGAGGGTGTACTCATTTAATTTCAAGATTTAGTTTTGTGTCAATAGTGAAATTCAACTTGTATCATTAGAATAACAAACCATTTTTTGCCTACTTGAATTGGGTATACAAATTTCACCATGACATATAATTTTTGTTATGCTTCATCTATAAATTCGTTAGTGGTTGAGGGGATACAAGTTGCTTGAGCAGAATAAGCCAATGTTTGGTGCAAATCACTTATCCACATTTTCCACCAAGTCCGTACTAGTGTTGCTCATCTTTTACATACTCAACTCAAGGAAATCATTAAAATAATTGACTTCTCTATGAACAAAACAAAGTGCATATTGTTGGCTACATCTCTATCAGAACTAGTCAATCTTCCCCATTCTCAGGCATTTTAACAATGGGAACTAGTACTTAATAGAGGTCAAGCTCCTTCTCCACTTCCAATTTTATTATCTATTATTCTTCATTATGGTGTCAAACTTGTAATTGAAGTATTTTTTATAACATTATATTTCTTATAGTGTTCTATAGTCAAAAGACACTTTAAAAGTGGTAGCCTAAAACATCTCCTACCAAATGACTTTGGGTTTTTGTACTTGGCATTGAAAGAAACCATGTTCTTCTCTACATAAATTCTACTAATTTGTGTTTTTTAACATAGTCAATATAAATGGAAATTCAATAAATTGAACCTATGTAATTTTTTGTATGTTGTATACTCTTAAATATTTTGTAGGGTAGAAATTAATATTTTTTATGGGCATGGTTACTCAACATACATAAGTTCTAACTATGTAGGGAAGGCAAGGTTGTTTTCCGACCTCATTAATGTAATAATCCATTTATTTTTTTATTTTTTTCTTATTCGTTTATTATCCATTGACTATGCCCACAATAAATATTAATGTCTATCCTACAAAATATTTAGAAGTATACAACATACACAAGATCTAACTATGTAAGGATGGTGAGGTTGTTTTCATACCTCATTAAGACAACAATCTATTTATTTAATTATTTATTTCTTATTTTTATTGTTCATTGACATCTACAATATATTTTTCTATCCTCAAGTGCTAGTAAGTGGTGAAATTCAGTAGTTTGATAATCTATTATTATTGCATAGATATGTCACTATTCTACTGTTTAATATTTCTATTGTCTTGTATTCTTGAAGTTTAAGATTTTGAGTTTCTTTCTTTCTTGTTTTCTTGTGTTGGGTTTTCTCAATTCAGAAGCTTAGCAACTTTGTAATCAATACTTTACAACTAAGCATGATGACAAATATTACAGGTTCTAATTTGAACATCCATTTTTAAAATTTCAATGCCATTAATATGAAAAAGTATATAATTACATAGTATGTTGGTTACATAATTTTTCAATCAATTGAACAAAATTGAATGCATGCTTGTCAAGACATAAATTGCAAGTTATCTTCATTTTTATAAACAAAATGAAATACATGCCTCCCAAAATTTAAACAGCGTACTTGTTTTACCTTCACTTCTAAACACTCAAATCTCTACTGGAATTTAGAACTATAAGTTGAAACTTATATGAAGGTAATATTTTTCATTGAAACCATGATGGATAGAAGAATCATGAAGATGTCATGGAGTTTGGTGTTGTATTGTTTCTTGTCATAGATTTCCCATCCATATGCTTGGCCCTGCTTACAATAAGAGAACTTGGTTTTTCAGTGGAATGACCTTGGGTAACCCCTACAAAATTCATTCAGGTAGAATACCAAGGGTAATGAATACTTTTCATCTCCCTAAATAGAGTATGTTGTTCAAGAAAAGGATTTAATGGATTTCTTAAATATCATTACCTCTCCAATTTCTTATTTACACTTTCAAGCTCTCTTTCTTTTTGATCTTGTTCTCATTGTATCCTATCTTGCTCTTTTCATTCCTTCTCTTTCATTTGCTATTTTTTGTTTTTATTGACATGGTGTTGTAGTACTCTTTCCAAATTTTATTATTCTTTCACTTCTCTAGCGACAATTCTTGTTGTCTTTCCCTCAATTTGTTATATATTTATTTGTTTTAGTTGCTTGATTTCTTTCTTCCTTTCCTTGTGCTCTATTAATAGCTTCATGTAATCATTTGTAGTGGTAATTTGAAACTATTGACTAAGTTGAATTCCATTATTAACTTCAATATTTTAAGCTTCCCTCATTATATGAACAAGAATTTTATAGAACTGGCTAATTTTGGAAGTGCTCTAACCTCCCATTGGTTGGTCAAATTTTGCTTAAATTCAATCCAAGCCTTTTTCAACATTTGGCTCCAAATCATTAGTTCCTCTCACTTCTATAACAACCTCCCCCTATCTAATCTCCACAATTAGCATGAAGGTGTACCACTTAAGATGCATGCATAATTTTGTTAGAGGTAGCAATGAAAGAATTTATTCTTTTTCTTCAAAATTTAAAGGAATTGTAAGCTTCATAGCCTTTTCACCAACCATGAGGGTTGGGTTGGGTCAATGGGAAGACTAAGACCATCTTCTTGTATATTTTTCAATCATCTTCTCGTACATGATATATTGTAATGTGATCATTACACAATGGCAGTGAATAAATAACACAAATACCAAGAATAGGGAAATATAATTTACTCAAGATCCCATTAATAGCCTCATGAATCTATTTTTCATAGAATTTTGTCTTCCTTCAAGTAGCAAAAGTGAAACAAATATCAAAATATTATGTTAGATGAAACTTTATAATTTTGAAGAATTTGAAAATTAAGCTTTGTGCTTCAAGGAATTAAATGCTATAGGTCAAATATTGTTGATAGTATCCTTATTGAGATAAAATTAATTGAAGTACTTCCTTATGGCATCTATATTAAAGCCAATGATTATTTAAGCACTAAATGAGTAAATATTATAGGATGCACTATAGCACTAAATGAGTAAATATTATAGGATGCACTATAACAGACCTCATAAAGGTTGGTAGAACTAGTTCTAACCTTCATTAATGACCAACATTATGTGCACAAATTTAATAAACATCAAGCTTATCATCTACTATATTTGTAACAAACCTAGTCATATTGCACCTCAGTGTTCATGTAAAAGTCCAGTAATTAAATTTTTTTATACCACTAACACAATAATATGGTGGGATGTAATTGATGAATATGGTTTGTACCTACATGGTGATTTTTTTTACTTGTGCTAGAATAACTTATTAATAATGAAGAATTTGGTAACCTGGAAAGTTTAGTAGGTGAACTTAAAGAATATATATGCCAACTACAATGATGAACATGCCCTATCAAGAAACAAAATGAAGAGGAAAATGATCCTCATATACTTCAAAAAAAATTAGAGGAAGAGAATTTTTTATAACATTTTCCTCCATGATATATCACAGTTCCTACCTATTAGGCCTTCTACTCCCATTTATATAAAATAAGTGTAAATTTCTAATGAATGGATTAATGAAAATTTCTTTAAAAAAAATTAAAAGATAAAAAGTGGGATTCTTTTCAAAAGCCTATATTTGAAACCTCTAAGGGGTATGAACTAGAATTTGATAAAAAAAAATTGAAATATTTGATGTTGGATGCAATAGTCAACATGCCATAAATTTGAATTTTGAAGAGAAAAAATTAGAAAAATAACCTACAAAAGAAAAAATAAAATTTATCTAGATAAAAGAACATAATTTTTTATCTAAGTTGTAGATATTCCATTCTCTAAACCCAACAAATTGTAAATTGGTAATGTCCAATCTACCACCTCTTGAGCCACTATCAAAGCTAGAACATATAGTAGCTCTAATCCACGGGAGGTATACACACTTTATTTCAATTAAAATTAATAAAAAAAAATTTGATGCATAGATATATACTAGATCCTCTTTATCTTTTTGTAAATTCCCTATTCTTAAATATTGGGAACAAATGTTCAAGAAAATTCAAAATATAAGAGTATAGATGTCTAAGGCCAAGTTTTCACCTATGATAGATATAAACATCGAGAACCTCTCTTCAGTGAAGAAATTAAATTTAAATTTGATTTTTTTGAATTGAACAATATGTCAATAGATACACTTTTAGGAGGTAATTTTATAGATACTTACTATCCACATGGAGCCACACACAAACATGTTTTATTCATTCTTGGTGGAGAAATATTAAAAGCACCTAGGTTGGTATATACCTTAGAAAATTATCCAACTACAATGATTAGTTAGTCTAACAATCATTTGGGGTGGGGGGCCTAGCTCGATTGGCTAAAGCATCCTATTACAGGCAAGAGGTCACGAGGTCTAGTCTCCCCCCAAACCCGTGATACTAGAGGGTGTGTCGCGTTAATGCCACCGTTCATGTGAAAAAAAAATACCAGGCACACTGTAGTTTATAGGGGGGCAGATACCCGACCGATTCCTGCAATCTAAAAAAAAAAATCTAACAATCATTTGTAGTTTCCTAAGATGAAACACAAAATAGAAGATATATATTTAAAAGATCCTCAAAAATTTTGGTCTAAAGTGATGCTTAAAATGGAGATAAATATCCAAAAGGACAAGAGAAGTAAAGAGGGAAAATGATTCCCATCTCTGGTAAAGACTATCTTGACATGTAACAAATGATTAAGGAACTTGAAGAGGAAGGATTCATAAAGCCTTCAAAATCTCCATTTTGTTGTTATGCTTTCATGGTAAACAATATTCTAAATAGAAAAGAGGTAAGAAAAGGATTGTTATAAATTATAAACTTTTGAATGGAATTACATAACCTTTTCCTTATCCCATTTTAAATAATATTTACTACAAAAGTTCAAAGTATTTCTCATACTTTTATTGCAAGTATATGTTCAAGAGAAAAAACAAGATCAACATAAGACTGCTTTTGATTCTCCTTTTGGATTGATGAATGTTCTATATTATTTATAAGGGAACATGGATAAAATTTCTAAGGGATATTCCAAATTTTTATGTATTTGTAGTGATGACATTTTAATTTTTAATCAATATTGTAGTGACCATTATTTTCATCTATTTTTTATGAGTTAGCCACTAATTCTAGTATCATGTTATTTATAATGAGATACAATGGTGTGACAATAGTTTTAGGCTCTTGAGATTCAACTTCATATAAAAGATAGTATTAGGTTTTGAATACCATTTCAATAAGAAAAAGCTTCAAGCTTTTTGGGCATATTAAATTATGTAAATAGTTTCTACCCTGGTTTAAGATATGACATAGAACATCTCCAACAATTATTATAGAAAAACAACTCAAATGAGAAGATGAGCATACAACAACAGTCAACAACATGAAAAGAAATTTAAACAATCTTCTAGTCCTTCATGTTTTGATCACTTCTAACTTTGCTTTATACATTGATGATTATGATTGTACATATGGTTTGATCACTTCTAATCTATTATGAAATATGACAATAGATTTTTTGTAGAAGATAAAAAAATGGAGCTCTTCTAACAAAGAAATATATGGTGTTGAAAATACATTGAAAAGTTTTCTTTTAAGATTGATGTCTTTGAAACATTTTACGATTAAAACAAATTGCTCTAGATTCCTCACATATAAATAAGTGAACCATATAAGAAAATATAGATGCAGAAAAATAGATTTGGTGGCAATTATACTTTAACCAATTCAATTACATTGCTAAACATATTCTTGGAAAAGACAATGTTGTGAACCAGTCAAGTAGAGATTATCCATGTACAAACATGCAAAGACCTTTAAATCATCCAATGCACCTCCTCTTGGCTTTAATTATTTTAGAATGGTTAATATAAATGGTTAGTACTATTCAAAGGCTAGCACAATCTTAAATTATTAGGATGGGGATTATTCCTTGATACACCACCTTTTTTAAACAAGTATTAAGAGACCTATAATTTGTTGGTTTCATAACTCCTCCAATATTTCAAGGGATAAATAGAGAAAAATTCATAATCTAAGGATGTAGATAGACTTATCCTATTTAAAGTTAATCGATCATATCAAAAGACCTCATTTTAAATGGAAATTTTCTATTATAGCTCACAATACACCTCATCTTTATGAATTTGTTAAAAATAGTGGTCCTGCAATGATAAATCCAAAACATGATTTTTTACAACAAATGGTTGTCTCTAGTGCTAGAGTTTTGCTATGTCTGTGTCTTATTTCTGTTGTTTTTGGTTAAGTATTTTTTTGATGGTTTGGTGAACTTGCTTTCTTTTTGACCCTAAGGGATTTTCGTGTAAAGGGTACAATACCTTGTAAATGTTGCTTATATAATAAAAAAACAATTGGTTGTCTCAATCATTATCAAAATAAGGCTTAGTTGGGAATCATTCCTTATTGTAGCCTTGTATATAAATGATGATATTGATTAGAATTTACATCATTTCCAATTAAGAGGTCTTTGATATAACCAAATAGAGAAGATGTTTTTTTTATGAATTTGAGTGAATTTTTTTTGGACCCCATACTAGGATAGACATCTAGAACTATCCTCATTTGATAGCAATGACATAATCTCTCCATAAAAACTAATTTTAATAAAGCAAAGGAAGGATAATATCAACCATTTGGCACAATAGTCCTCTTTTTTTCTTTATTGATTTAATTGGTAGTATAGGTAAGATTATATATTACCTAATACTTAGGTCATTTTAGTCCTATAAATAAGATATTCCCAGAGTCATTTGACACTTTGAATAGAGATTGTAAGCATGTATATGAGTAATTTTATTCTCTTCTTCTATGCTTTGTGCAATATGAAGAATCAAAAAACTACTTTGCAAGTTTATAAGAAAGCCTTGTAAGCTTGTTGTTATGATAATATTAAGAATTTATAGCCATTCAACCCTAGCCTCAAAACATTATTTTTCCATTTCTACATCCTTTGTTATTGCTTCATCTTCATAGAATTTGTCTAACTCCATTTATGTCTAATAAATTGATGTAGAAGAGGCATGCATTGAATCAATGGACCAATAAGAAACTTACTGAATTAAGTGTGTTGCATTTAACTATGTCAAACTAGGGAATTGCATTCTTCTTGGATTGTACCCATATTGTATGTACAATTAAGTATTTCCAAGTTTTCCTAGAGGTTGTATATAGAAAACTTGAGTGAAAGTAAAATCTATCTTATAAACTCTAATTATTGATAGTTGCTACAAGTAGATAATAATGTTGGGATAGTAACCAAACACTTTAAACTATGCCATAATTATTTGTTGATGCAGCTATGAAAAAAATTGTTGTTAATAATAATACTAACAATTTAAATCAAATTAATAAACACAACTATTAACAATCTATTTAACAAATCATTAATAAACAATCTAAACTACGAAGAGTATTGCATAATTACCTCAAGTGGCCCTTGCTTGGGTGACTACAATCTCACAATATCTAATCAAATCTCAACTCAAGAATTCATCTATTTGACTAAATCCATTTTCTTTATTGCATTCTAGAATTGTAACTCAAATTTGATAACAAAATTATTAATAACAAGAGTGTTGATAAAAATATCTACTAGATCTTCAACTCATACAATATTTGTCATGTATACATGATCCAAAAAGTAGATGATTATTCTGGACTCTAAACAACTTAACAAAAAATGTCAAATCATCCATAAACATAGGGAGAGGACTTATTCCTATCCTAATCAAAACATAAAGAGGAAACTAATCATGTAAAGGTTTGAGTATCTATTCCTATTATAAATATTCATCATAAAGAAGAAAGTTGTAAATGAAAATGTGTAGAACATAGCATAATCCACATTTATGAACCATGATCTACTACTGCCTTATCTTCATATATATCTTCATTGTTGGTGACAAAATCAATGATAAAGAGAATGATTTATAACTAAACCACTCCCACAGTTTTCAACTATGTATTCCTTCAATTGTGGGTGGTTGTGTCTTTTCCTATAGATGAACACTCTTTTGGTTGTGGGTTGAAAAATAACCTTTGTTGTGGGTGATTGGCCCTTTGTTGTGCACAAGGGTTAGTTTTTCTCAACAATATCTCCACATCATAAATTACCATAACTAATATAAAAAATTAAATCATGTTTTAATTTAAACATTCATAAATTCATACAACCATTCAATAATATAACATATACCATGTCCTCAATGCTTTAATACTTTTGATAAATAGGAAAGTATGGATAATGTCTTAGAAATGTTTAGGAATGTCATGAGAAATATGAAAATTAAAAATAGAAAGTGGGGACAATTTCTAAGCTCATCAAAATCATCTTGTACATCATCTTTACCTTAAATCTATGGCTCATTGTGTTATCATTTTCAAGCATTCATTGTGTGTATTTCATTTATTTGGCTAATATGTTACAAAAAGGAATATAACATCTAGTATCAGAGCTATTTCTAGGACCATCTTCTATTGCAATATATTTTATTGAGGGCCACATGTGATTGTCCACCATATGTTGTCACCTTGCCATTGTGGGATATTTGTCATTAAAAATTGGTTAGAAAAGTAACAACACTAAGTATCATGTGCCTAAAATCTACCAATTATTTTACCCTTTCTATTAGTTGTTTTTGATTTTAGACTAGAAAATTTGTGTAGGGGGTTTAAAATATCATAAGAGATACATTTATAACCTAGAATCCACATATATGATATGGTGAACTAAGAAGGGTGTATACTCTAGTACCTAGGCCTTACATAACCTCTACACAAGGCCTTATGCTTCCATGTACCCTTGAATATATCAAAATAATCTCTTTTTTTAAACCTAGCCTAAGGAAGCATCCATCCATCTGTCATTTGTGGTATGCTGGTACATAATTAGTCCTAGGAAGTTACTCATATATACTTGATATGCTAGGATATATATATATATATATATATTTGTTGACTCATGAACTAGATTCTACCCATAAAACCCTTCATTTTACTATCATATCTTCCAAACCTATCCTTTTTGAAGTTGGAGAACATGACCACCAGTGCCTATCATGCTCAACATTTATATAATGTAGTTTCCAAAAGTATAATGATTGATGGGATTTTCTTCTATGCACCATATTTGCATATGATAATTTAAAAATATAGACATTCCACTTCATATAAACCATGATCCAATTACAAATAGATCAAATTGATTAAATATTCAATCCAAAGGATCTAAAATTTTAGAAAAACCTAGGACGAGTTTGGGACCAATTTTTACCTCATCTAATTGATTGTCCTATTATGGTCCTCTCTTTGAGATGATTATTTTGGTGTATAACTTTGACAAAAAAATTAGCCACTTGGGATCCCTTCTATGATGGTGAAAACCTAATCTAAGGAAATGGGTGGATCAATAACTACTAAATTGGAAGAATTTGACTCCCATCTTCTCTCTTAGTGATGGAAAAGCACAAATATTGGAATATCTTAATCAATTAACTTGTTATGACCCCTCTCATATTTTCTTAAATAACCTTGAATCCATTTTTCCTCCAATTGAATGTCTCTTGGTCTAAAACTTGATTTTCCTAAATTTGATGGTGCAAACCATGCTAATTAGATCTACCACATGGAACAATGTTTTACTCTCCATAATATTCCTTGGGGGGACACAATCCATATTACATAATTCATGAAAAAATAACTAATTAAATGCTAAAAATATTGCTAGAATTCTAATCTTTAACCTAGTTTGAATAAATTTATAAATCTTCTCTTGGTTCAATTTGGCCATGATACATATGAAGACTTTACGAGAGATAAAAATAAAGGAAAATTGGTTCTATTCGTGACTATCAAACTAAATTTGATAAACTTTCCAAATAAACTAAAGGATTGATAGATGAATTATTTACTAGTTATTTCATATGTGGCCAAAGGACAAGGTCAAAATGTTCAAACCTAAGGATATGATGATAAGCGTACGAAGTATGTTATACTTCGTGAATCCTTGCATGCAAGGATACTCAATAATGAGTCCTTGCAAATCAATTCACAGCTCTCTATCCGAGAAGAGCGGATTGATATTGTGGCCCTCAGATTAACCCTGTTACCCCTGCAAATACAATCTCGAAACGAGAGATTCAAAGAGGAGAAGCAAGAATGCCAATCTCCATGAATCCTGTTCTTGCAATGCAACAATGAAAACTAATCTAAATGGTTGTAAAATGCAATAAACCAAACTAATTTATTGAAATGAAAATTAATCTACATGCAATGCCATAAATGAATTATTTTGCAAATTAATCTACTATGAAGATTAAGCTAAAATGCAATATTAAACTATATGCTCTAAAACTAAGATGCTTATAAAATCAAACTAATGTAATCTCAAATGATAAAATTTAAATTTGTAGCATAAGTCTGATGTAAAAATTCGTGATTCTTTCTCTCTTTTGAAATGAGAATGAGAGGGCTCATTTTATAGGCAAAAGTGGAATTGAAGGCAAATTCAGAAGCAATGTGGGATAAATAGAAAAATAGAAACAAATCTTGATTGGAATTTTTTTTTTTAGTTTATTTCCCTTTTAACTGATTTGTTTCCCTTTTTTTTTTTATCACAGGATATTCTTGAGAGGATATTTCATTTATTTTATTTTATTTAAGATGATAATATCTCTTTTAATAAAATAAAATGAGATTATGTAATTTAGAAATGAATATTAATAAAATAAAATAAAATTATTTAATTAAAAATAGATTTAATTAAATAGCATCATTTTATTTAAGTAATATTAACTTCAATTAAATAACATTATTTTATTTATTAAAGGGATTTTATTTCTTTTGATTAAATAAAATTAATGAAGCATTCAAACCTTAAGGGAAAATTGAAACATTTGAAATAGTTATGAATTGATTAAATATGATTTGAAAATCGTGATCATTGATTGAAGTTGATGTTGACAAATTAAATAGATAGGGCCCCAAAGTCTAGGTGACCATTTTAGGTTGCATACATTGCCCCTCTTTGACTAATGTGAAATTAGGCTGGGGATCACATGCGGTCCAAAGAATGAGGATTTTACACAATGTGAATCGATTTGGGATCACAAAACAACTTCGAGATGTGAAATTACATTTCGGGGATCACATCACGAGACTGACTTATAAACTCAAAAGGCCTTTGAACATGAGAGGTCGATTCGGGATCACATCAAAGTGAGAATAAGAATCTCAAGCAAGGTTGCCCCAAGAGAAGCAATTGATAAATTGATAGAGTTGAATCAAGGATTGAAGTTTGATAGGTACTGCCCCCTCGTGATCGAAATCGAAATGAGATAGAGGAGAAATAATAAATTGAAAAATTTGATCAAATCAAACAAAAGATAAGGTTCTTGATGTAAGATGAAAAATATAAGAATCACATAACCTAGGTAGATCAGCAAGAAAATTATGCCCTAAGGTTGAATTAGAAGAAAAGAAGTGGGGTGAAATCGAATGGAAGATAGAAGTTTGGAGGAAATGGAAAGAAATGGAGAGAAGGAAGAGAATCTGCCTCAATAAAGAGGATGCATCAAAATCAATCAACTGTTTAAGATAGGGAATTTCGATTGAGATCACGAAAGAAGATAAGGAAATGAAGAATGTGATCACAGTTGATGAAAAATCCACAAGAAAGATGAAGGAAACCCTCTCAAACCCATAGTACAGCCTAAAAGTCAAATTAACATGAAGTCTAAATAATGCAAGCTACATGAAAATGCAAAGGTGTACTTGCAATAGGGTAACATAGGTTTTTGTGTGTTCATCATTCGTTAGAGAATGTAAGAGAACTTATTTTCATCATTGGGCCATTATTACCGGACATCGGACAATCACACAATCATCACTAGTCACAAATGCAACTATGAAGATATGAATGTGATTTATATCAGCTTGGAATGTGGAAAGATTCTAACATGAGCATCAAAGACATGAAGGTCAAGATGACTACAATGTTAGCTTACCCAATTTAATGTAGCAAAACCATGCTCGCATCAAGACATAAGCGCCAAGATTACCATGAGAATGGTTGTGCAAAAACATTCAAGGATGATGCCATAAATCTCTTAAGTGTGTCAAGGAGACAACAAGAGACACTGAAGAGGTTCAAGACAACACCCACAAGCAGAAAGCAAATAAAAACGCTTATGCCCGAGTCCTCTAGCTATGCATCACGGAGGACTTATTAGACAAGGTTACTCAGCGAAATCAATATCAGTCAGCACACAAAGAAAAGATCATGGCAAATCTCAAGCATTAAGTGTTGCAATTAAAAAAAATTTAAGTGTGCAAACTGATACTGAGTTCTGAGGATAAGGATCGAATGCTTGCAAGTAGGTAAGATCACATGACCGAACTGGATAAGACCAAACTAATAAGTGTTGAAAAACACACGATGTCAGGGGTTGTGTTGAAAAACACAGTTGGGTTAGTGTTGAAAAACACCGTTTGCGAGGTGTCCTAAAGACAAGCATATCCAAGAGACCAAAGCTAACACAGTGATGCCCCTAGACAAAGACAAAGACCAATTCCAAACCAAGGCAATAAGGACAAGGCATGATGGAGAAAGGCTAAGTGTTGAGGATGCATGCTAAGAAATAGGGATGCAAAGGCCTCAAGTAGCGCCTGTTTCCAGGTTTTCACCACTTAGAAGAATTTTTTTTTTTTAGGACTTTTTTATTTATTTTTTTATTTTTGCTACCAAGGCGCATTTTGTTTCTAGGTTTCACTAGGCACTTTTTTTTGTATTTTTCTTTTTTTTTTGGAATTTTTGGAATTTTTTTGTATTTTCTTTTTCTTTTTCTTTTTGTATTTTTAGGCATACATATTTAGAATTTTTTTGATTTTTTGACAATATATCAATTTTTTTTTCTAATTTTTTCAGTATCATATATCAATTTTTTTGGAACTTTTTTCAAGGTCATAATTATATACAAAGGATGCCCCCAGACAGAACGGGCATCAAGGATAGAACTTCTTCAGGTGCAAAACAATGATAGGCTCAGGGAGCTGCTCCCCCTCTTCAATAGATAGTAGATAGGCACCTGTGCCAAAAGCTGCTGTGATGATGTAGGGTCCAAGCCAATTAGGTTCGAATTTTCCCTTCTGTTCTCGGTTCTGTTGGTTCTTAGGATTCTCTCGCAGGACAAGATCTCCTACTTGGAATTCTCTAGGGCAAACCTTTTTGTTGAAGGCTTTGGACATCCTCTTTTGATAGACCCTCATATGGTCAAATGATGCTTTATGCTTCTCATCAAGAAGTTCCAATTCTTGCAATCTCATGGCGTGATAGTCTTCATCTGTAACTAGACCTTTGAGAGAGACCCGAAGTGATGGAATCTCAACCTCTAAAGGTAACACTGCTTCAGCACCGTATGTGAGGGCAAAAGGAGTAGCCCCAGTTGGAGTACGAATACTCGTTCTATAGGCCCACAGGGCTGGATTTATCTGTAGGTGCCAATCTCTACCATTCTTATGAACTGTTCTATGCAAAATCTTGAGAATGGTTTTGTTTGAAGCCTCTGCCTGACCATTTCCTTGTGGGAAGTAAATGGAGGACCAATGTTGCTTTATCTTGAATCTTTGGCAGAGTTCTTTAAGGTCCTTGTTTTTGAACTAACCTCCATTGTCAGTGATGATCTTAGATGGCACTCCATATCGACAAATGATATGGTTTAAAATAAATAAAGACACTTTCTTGCCTGAGGCAATAGAAAGTGGAACAGCCTCTACCCATTTTGTGAAGTAGTCAGTAGCAGTGATAATGAACTTATGCCCACTTGATGAGTTGGGATGAATCTGCCGAACAAGGTCAAAGGCCCATCGCTGAAATGGCCAGTGAGATATAGAAGGAATTAGCTCCCTACCTGGAGCATGTATCAGGTGTCCATGTTTCTGACATTTTTCACAAGACTTAGCAAATGCTACTGCATCTATCTGCATCGTAGGCCAATAGTACCCTGCTCTAAGCAACCTTCTAGCCATGGAAAGACCATTAGAATTTCCTCCACATATGCCCTCGTGGATGTCAACTAGTGCTTGATCAGATTCCTCCTTTTCTAAGCACCTAAGAAGTGTTCCATCTAGACCCCTCCTATACAAATCACACCCGGAGATGAGGGAATGGCGGATGGGTTTCTTCTTCCAGTCCGATTAAATATATGAGATGATACCCATCGAAAGATATGATAAATAGCACCATAGCGGAGAATTCACCGGTGACAAAGTGGAAATAGTATAGCTTCAGGTAGGTCAAATATAGGATATAAGTAGCTCTTCCACCCGAGAAATTCATATCGGACTCATGTTCCTCTAGCCCGAAGAAGTGAAGCAAGGTGACGCCAGCATGTTTTGCTTTGTTCTGACCCTAGGGATTTCTTTGAAAGGTGACAAAAGTAAAATCTGAATCTCGATGAATCAGCATTTTGCCAAAGGTACCAACTTGTCATCTTTTATTTGGTATTGTTCATTGACTTGGTTGATGATCAGCTGAGAATCCCCATAGATGTGTAGTTCTATGATATTCCACTCTATGGCCATTTTTAGTCCATTTGTCAAAGCCTCATACTTAGCTATGTTGTTTGTGCATGGAAAGAGTAACTTGTAAGATTTAGGAATAGTATACCCATGAGGAGAAACAAACAACACACCAGCTCCAGAACCATTTTGCATGCATGAACCATCAAAGAATAGTTTCCAGGATCTTTCAGTCATGTACATAAGATGCTCATCTGGAAAGTTGACTTGAATGGGCATATTATCTTGAATAGGAAAATTAGCCAGTTGATCTGCAATAGCTTGGCCTTTGATTGCTTTGCGCTCAATATACTCTATATCAAATTCAGAAGGCCAGATCTTGCACCCGAGGCTTTCACAGTTGACTTTCACTAAAAGAGCTATATGAGGGTGCATTTTTCTCAACTTCTGTTTGACTGGTTTCACACCTAGAGCTATGGACAAATGATGCATAATGAGATTAGTGTCCAACCCTGGCATGTCTGAGTATGTCCATGCAAAGTTAATTTCCTTCTTTTGGAGGAACTCGGTATAGGCTTTCTTTTCTTGAGGTGATAAAGATTTAGCCAAGTGTACAATTTTTTGAACTTCCTCTGTGCCCAAATTAACAGCTTCTGTAGGTTCAATAACCAATGCGATGATACGTGGAAATGGCAGAGACTATCAAATTACCTCATCAGTAGGTGCCTCTGGGAGGTTTTTCACCTTTTGGATCGTCTTTTATTTTTACTTTTGGTTACGACACGCCACATAGTGGTTTTCACCATCAGAACTCTTATTCTATTTTTCTTTTCTTTTTATCTTGTGACTAAGGTACTTGATGTCAGGTTCTGTCATACTGGTAGCCGGTTCACTGGTGGAAGAGACTACAAGTTCAATGGCATTTAGATAGCAGGTGATCTCATAGTCATTGTGAAATGTCAAGAGTTGAGGCTCTTGGTACCGTTGAGACCAATCAATAAGGTTGGGGTGAACAAGGGATAGGTTGATGACCGGTTCAAGGTTAAGGATATAGGTGGTGTCATCTCTGGTGACTGTAGAATTGGAATCTGTCAAGTTTCCCTCTAAAGTGTCTAAATCAGAATTTATCCTAGCAAGCGAAGAATCGTCTACTAATGTGACATGTGGGTTCCAATCTTCTAATCTAACACATGACTCGTCAGTTACATCAGGTTGAGAACTATAAGCATGGACAACATCCATATCCAAGTCAACTGTTGCATCTGAGAGTGAATCCCATTCAAACTCATGAGAGTCTATTTCTGAATTATTGTTGGAGCCTCGTGATGTAGAAGCCTCAAGATTTGGAAGAGGCTCCTCTCCTCTAGCAATTTGCTCAATCACAAAATTATCTAAATTATCACCATCCGTTGCAGCTGGAATGGAGACACTATCCATAGTCAATCTTGCACTCATACAGTCACTATCTATTGCAAATGAGATAGGAGGACTATCAATTATTAAATGTCTTGAATCTTCCCAAAGGAGATTTGTTGAAGGTATCCAATCATCTGTTATGTCTTGTTGATTGGTCAAATCTGGTACATATTCTGTGTCATCTTTACTATCCCGCCTATCAGAAATGGGGATAGTGCATTTATTGTTGTTCATAAAGCCTAGGCCAACCGGTTTCTTAGACTTACGTGCAAAAAGATCATGATTGAGTGGTTCGGCTCTAGCATCTAACCTGTGACTAAGAGGGCCATATCCTGGATAACCCATCTTCTTGACAAAAGTATATCCTCTCCCATAGGACTTAGGAGAGGGGGAGAAATTTTCATTGTGCTGGTATTTCTCCTCTTTGTATATCCAATCTCGAACAGCTACTTCCTCTTTTTCATCTTGTATTGGTACTGAGGATTCAACAAACTTGTCAAATAGTGTCATTGCTGAGGATGATGGTTTCATCTCTTGTGAAGGCTTTCCATATGTCCTAGGGGAAACATGCATCTTTGCAAAAGAGTCAAGTTGATACCCCCCCATGCCAAGGTCTACTGACTTAAATTTGTTTTGACAGTCTGCTAAAGTTGTTTCATAATCCTCTGCTGCTCGGTTAAGAGGGACATGAACATTAGCTAAGATTGAGTTAATTGATAAGGTGTTATCCCCTGGTATGCAAATTTATGTTCCATTGTAGGGGAACTTAACACACTGGTGGTAGGTAGACGGCACTGCCTGCATATCATGAATCCATGGTCTACCCAGTAAAATGTTGTATGCAAGGGGTCCGGTATCAACAATTTGAAACAAGATATCTTTTTCAACTGGGCCAATCCTAACAGGAAGGATAGCCAACCCCTTAGAACTTCGTTCTGCCTCATCATAGGCCTTTATGGTGATCTTCTTTCTAGTGTCGATCACTTGCTCTAAATAGCCCAAAGTTTTTAACAAATGAAAAGTATAGATATTTAACCCAGCACCCCCATCAATCAACACGCGCCTGACACGGGTTTTATGAATCATGACTTCAATGTGAAGGGCAAGATTGTGTGGATGGCTTAGGGATTTGTCATCATCTTCAGAGAAAGAAAGGTAATGTGGGCTAGTAATGTGATTCACCATGCCTTGGAATTGGTCTATATCAATGTTGTTAGGGACATTTGTCGCGGCGCAGCCCTCAAGGATCCTTATGTCTAGGGGACAACCTAGAAGCTCCCAAGATCGAGATCCTCAGGCCGGAGTTTTCTCAGAATCGGTCCACAAGATTGTAGTTTGGTTTGGAGAGCAAAGTTGGCAGGTTCTATAGTGACATCTGACGCTACAATTTTGTTTGATTTGTTGGATGGACCTGGAACCAGTCCTCTGAGAATAATAGGAGCTTGACTCCTGGTAACAACATTAAGGGCTTGGGAAGATAACCTAGAATGAGGACCTCTCAGCACCACAACAGGTTGGTTGTCAAAAATAGGGGGAGAGTCATAACCATGCAGGTCCTTACTCCTTATCATATTAACACTTGGCTCCACAACTTCAAGCACGTTTATCACATTTTCTGCCGCTGTATAGGTGTAGTTGATTGCAGCTTTGCCATTCTGTGATTTAGAGGTTTCCCCCTTGTCGTAATTAGGCAAAGGTTCCTTAAAAGCCTTAGGATCAGCATTGGTATTTAGGCCATCAATTTGAAGCTTTCCACTTTCTATAAAATCTTGGACGATATGTTTTCAATCTCCAACGCTTTTCAACAAGATGGGCTGTAATATTATGAAATTTACACGCCTTGTCATCCCACCAATGTGGCTTGTGATCCTGAATGTTCGCGTGATCCCCGAGGGATGTGCCGTTAGAAATGAGAGTTTTGAGAATATCCTCATATGAGTCACCCAATTTGGTAAATTGCCGCTTCTAGTTTTTGGGCCTCTCCTGATATCTTGGTTTACTTTCTTGTTGTGGAGGTGCATTAAGCTTCATTGCTTGCACAACCTTAGTCAAATTAAGAACACTTTGATCTCTTGATTGGGAAGAATCCACAACTCCATCATTGACAACTTGTTTGTTTTTGTTCCAATTGTTGTTCTTCCCTTTATCCCTATTGTTGTGTTGACCATTGTTGGTATTATTGTTATGTCTGGTCAAAATGCCTTGTTCTTTTAGAACATCCTCAATGCGGCATGCAGTTTCAATCATGGTATCAAAGGAAGTGAAGACTATCTTTTTGATCTCATATCTCATTTAAGGCACCAAATTACTAACAAGTATGTCAATATTTTCATCCTCATGGATCATCCTAGGATACTGAGAGCATTGTCTCCTCCACCTTTGCAAGAAGGTAACAAAGGGTTCCCCTCGATTTGTTTCAAGTTAAGGGTCCAAATATAGTAACAGGCTCGGCTGCATTATATGCTTAAGTGTTGAACTAACTCCATGAACAGAAGTTCTCTAAAGTCTTGACAGGAGGAGTGATATTGGTAAACCATTCCATTGCTTGTCCTTTAAGACTCTTAGGGAACAACCTCATCAAATAGGAGTCATCCTGATGGAATTAAAAGCTCATAGTATAGAACTGACGCACATGGTCGTGTGGATCACCACTGCCATCATATTTATCATATTGTGGGAATTCCACCCTCTTTGGAAAATCTTTCATACTCACACTCTTGTCGAATGGATTAGGACAAATTGAGTCTAGTGAGAATGAGCTCTTAGGTTGCATCATTTTTTCTATCATTTGCTTCATTTGGCGGATTTCTTCCTCTTGAGAGGGATTTTGCTTTTGTATTTTGTTGTCCACATCAAAATTATAAGGGACTCTGGCACCCTTGTTGATTAGACTTTCCAAGAACTTATCTTTGTTTTGTTCGAAATACCTCTCCACATACTGTTGGAAGATAGGCTCTTGTTGTATTCGTATGAAGTCTTGAGTATCAAAGTCATAATGTGAGCTACCACCTCCATGTTGGGAACTAGGATGTACATGTTGGGAGTGTGGTCTTGAATTTCTGGGAGGAGTTTTCCTCCTATAGTGAGCATACTGAGAGGCCCTCCTTCCTCTAGGACTAGGAGATCTAGAAGGGGTCCTTGACCGCCTTCTACTTCTTGGTGTTTTGGAAGGGGTGGAGGGCGGAGAATTATGTCCACTGTTAGCACCCCTTGTATTGTATTGTTTGTTTAATTGGTGGGCTAACTGCCTATCTTGCTCCTCTTGAGCGAGTTTCCTTTGTACTTCCAATAAAGCTTGGCTCTCTTCCTCAAGTTGTCTAAACTTTTCTTGCTTTGCAGCTTGTTCATCTAGAAAGGCTTTCTTTTCGCGTTCAATTCTTTTGAGCCTATCACTTGTGAACCTTGAGGTATGTTGAAGTGGTGAGCTTGGTCTAGATTGTTTGAACAAGTCATTGGTATATGTTGTATTGACATGAGCATCACGAGGTTCATTGTCTTGGTCTTCGTATTGTGACCATTTTTCTTGTTGAGCTCGTCTCTTATACCGTTCATCCCATTGATGGGCATCCAAATATCTTATATTAATGAGGGGTGAACCAGGTTGATCATCATGAGAAGAATTTCCAAATATCATGTTGTTTATGTGTTGTTCATAGATATCATCAAGATTTGATCCATGGCTTCCCTCTCCCGTCGAGTGACAGTATAACTCATATCCATACCTATGTGTGAAGGTGCTGAGGGGGTACTCAAGTCACTAAAATGGCTCTTTGGGTCAAAATAGGTTTCAGACTGACTCTTAGGTGACTGGTCAAATATTGGTTCTTTTTCCTTTCTCTTTTGACAAGTCTGAACTAGGGGTAGTTGGTTAAAGACTATCTGAGGTCGCTTTCCTTGGCTCACTTGATATCTTGTTGTGACTGACATGAAAGGGAGAGTTCAAGTAAACAGACAATTCTAAGAAACGTCAATACTAGACTAGGATAGTAAAAGTTTTCTCTTGTCCGAGAGAGATGGTGAAATAGAACTGTTGCAAATAGGTGCAAACCAACACTGCCACAGAGGTGCTCAATTCTTGGGTGAATACCCTAGCACATATGGATCAGGAGGATGACTTACACAAAGTGTACTGAGTTTGAATTGTATGAAAATGGGTGGACAAGGAGACTACTAGCACTCTCCAAGTGTGTTATCAAAGAGTCTAAAAATTTATCTATTTGACAAGAACAATTCCTAATTTTCCAATCTCAAGCAAAATCGCTTATGAGATCAAGGATCACTAATTCAAAAGGTCAAGGACACATAAACCCTAAATACAGAACAGGTCTCTAAAACTAGGACAAGTCACCTAATCTAAGAACTCAGTATTTCAGTTTGTTGTTTGTTTGCAAAGATTAAGCAAGTATATCCACAGATTTTGATCAAGCACATAGGTTTCAATCAGACAAGTTGTGATACAAAAAGTAGTCGATAACAGATCTATCAAGGACAAAGCAACTTGATAGTATCAAGGGAGTCTTGTTTGAAGATGTTTG